>CALNHX010002992.1:0-122517 GCA_940337035.1 Agriotes lineatus
ACTGTCCAATACTATCTTTAGCAGTAAAATCGATTGCTAAGGACGATTTAATTTCACTCCTGAGCGTGTTATTATTAGGCTTAATATGTAGCACAGGTTCTGCTTGGTGCTGCACAATATTTTTTTCTAGTATATCATTAGCACTACCTGCTTGAGGGGAGGGCGACTTTGTTACACCTATACCCAGTTCATGTCTAATATATTGACTTATATCGGCAACTTCATATGAACCGTAAGGTATTTCAATTACAGCTTGTTTACCATCAATATCAGTATAATGAAATTTATTATTATTCGAATCAATATTAGGTATAGTATTATAAGCTTCAAAACTGATTAATCCTATAACGTATTCAGATTCCGGATCCAGATGTATGGATGGATACTGAGCTGTGAGAACAGATTCATTTCCAGATAAGGTAAACGTCCAGGACATGTTTAATAGTAGACGGCTTAACTAGAACTGAAACAAAACATCTAGAGACCTTTAATTTTAATTACATTCTCCTCCTTCTCTAAGAATCTTACTGGAAATAAAACAACTTTTATTAAACAATAGGTTTTATTTTTCCTTTTACATCCTTATTCAGTATACATTGCAATTGTTTATTTAAGATAGGTTCTAACAATAGAGACATTTTATCTATTCTATTCTTAAACCTCATCCTGTCGAGTGCACACAACTGCCAGTAATTGTATGGAAGTTCATCATCCTCCTCTTCTTCTTCTTTCTGACGAATTTCAACAATCGGGTCAAAGTGAACCTGCTTGTTGATTTTACTTCTGGCGATCTTTGTCGTACAACACCAAGTCATGTTTAAACTGGGTTATTAACAAGTTCAGGTCTGGCTGCCGCTCGCTTAATTTCAAACAAGAAAGTTCCTTTGAAATATCTTTTAATTTACAATATATTTCAATATCTCTGTTCAATTTCTCCAGATTTTTAGTAAAGCGGTTGAACTGCATTCGATATTTATAGTATCGTTGCTGCTGCTTCATAATGCCAATGTGTACAATTCAGAATTCCCACACTATAAGTACATCCTCAGACGATGACGTCATCCCCCCCACATCTGCAAGTCTTGACAAGTCTGGACAGGTCTGGACAGGTTTTTCTCGCAGTAAACTGGTAGGAAGCTAACACATGGCATCGTGCAAAAATTGTAAACATAAATGCCCGCAATTTACAGAATCATAAGTTTGAAATGCCTGGTGATTATATTTAATAGGATGACAGCTGCCATTTTTGCCACTTGTCAAATATTTCACAATTTCTATTGGAGGTTTTAAGTCTCCAAAACTGTCAAAGTATATTGCATCTTTCCCCCGTTTTATGTAAGCCACCCAATGTGTACCAAGATTGGTTTTATCATCCAAATTTACAATACCGCATTCTATATTTCGAACCTGTTTTGGTAAATCATCTCTCATAAAAATGCCGCGAAAGTTAGGAATTTTTAAACGTTTAGCGTATGATTGTAAATCGATATTTGACAAGGCTCGGTTTGGCAGCTGCATTACAAGTTTTTTGTCGTGAACAATCCGTATCCTTTTTTATAAGGTTTTAGATATAAGCCTTTACCTAAAGCTATTGCCTCCATCGTTTTATTATGTCTTTCAGACTCTGCTAATTGTTTTTTTGCCGACTGAGCATCTTTAACCACCTTTGCAATTCCTGCAGCTCCACCGCTAAGAGCTCCTAACGCGCTAAGTCCTGCAAAGATTGGAATCAAGGGTAACATTCCACCTGTTTTTGGCACACGTATTACTCGAGGAGTTTTAATAATCTTGTTTCTCTTTATTTTATTAATTGTCTTAACAGCAATATTTGTAGCATCGCTTAAGTCTCGCAGCAGTCCTCCTCCTCCTAATTCAGTTCGTGCTTTTTTCACTACCTGATTGAAAGTAAGCGTATCTCCAGGTGTTCTCTTTCTCTTTTTACCAGTTTTATTTTTAGCAAAGATTGGAATCAAGGGTAACATTCCACCTGTTTTTGGCACACGTATTACTCGAGGAGTTTTAATAATCTTGTTTCTCTTTATTTTATTAATTGTCTTAACAGCAATATTTGTAGCATCGCTTAAGTCTCGCAGCAGTCCTCCTCCTCCTCCTAATTCAGTTCGTGCTTTTTTCACTACCTGATTGAAAGTAAGCGTATCTCCAGGTGTTCTCTTTCTCTTTTTACCAGTTTTATTTTTAGCTCCCAACCCCATTTTTACTTTTGCCGTCATAGCTGTAGCTACTCCTGCAGCCGAGACACGTTCACCTAAGCTAGCGTCTGAAGCTCTAATACGTCCAATAGCATTTTTAGCTAAAATTCTGTCAGCTTTATGTCGTTCCTCCATATTATCAGAATGTTTTGCATAAGCCAAATCGTGCTCACGACACGCTTGATCTAATTTGTTAATTCCGGGATCTCCTCGTGCAATTCTTTTCTCAAGTTTTGTGCCAGGCCCGCAATATTGATATCCTGGTATGTGCAATTCAAAAGGCAATTTATTAATGAGCGTATTGAGTACACCAGCACCTCGTCGGCGATGGACTGATTTGTTGTTTCGACCTCGAACCATTATATAGAACTGAGAACTGATCGATTAGGATCTTAATATATATAGATATGCGTAGCAGTTTTAGTATGAGTTTTCAAGTAGACGTCATGAGGGTAGTTAAACTAAAAAATAGTTTGCCAATAAAAAATCATGATAATCATACTGCATCTCTAAGCAGGAGACACGGACCGTTGTTACCTTCCACGATACGATGTCTTATTCTAGGTCCATCGAATTGCGGTAAAACAAACATCATTATATCGCTAATAAAAGATGTTAATGGAGTACGATTCGAAAATATTTATATATATTCAAAATCGCTGTTTCAAGCAAAGTTTGAATATCTAAGTATGTTGTTTCAATTAATTCCTGAGGTTGGCTACTATACATACAGCGATGGTGTGAACATTGTACCACCCGACCAAGCTAAATCTAACAGCATTTTTATTTTTGATGACATTGCTTGCGACAAACAGGACGTTATGAGAGAATATTTTAGCATGGGTCGACATAAAAATATAGACTGTTTCTATCTTTGTCAAACATATGCATGTATTCCTAAACATCTTATTCGCGATAATGCTAACATGCTGGTGCTGTTTAAGCAGGACGATATGAATTTACAGAAGGTCTACCGAGATCATGTTAATACCGACATGACTTATGAACAATTTAAAGAAATGTGCGCATATTGCTGGAATAGTCATAAACACGGATTTTTGGTAATAGACAAAGATAGTGATTTAAATAATGGGCGCTATCGTTATGAATTTGATTCGTATATATACATTTAACAATTCTGATGTCTATTATTTGATAGAAAGCTGTTGACGTGTGAACTAGTTTGAATCTGTCAGTCTGTCTAACTGGCTGTTTACTTGTTTACCTGTCTAGCTGTCTACCTGTCTAGCTGTCTACCTGTCTAGCTGTGTAGCTGTCTAGCTGTCTACCTGTCTAGCTGTCTACCTGTCTACCTGTCTAGCTGTCTAGCTGTCTAGCTGTCTACCTGTCTAGCTGTCTAGCTGTCTACCTGTCTAGCTGTCTACCTGTCTAGCTGTCTACCTGTCTACCTGTCTAGCTGTCTACCTGTCTAGCTGTCTACCTGTCTAGCTGTCTAGCTGTCTACCCGTCTACCGCTTACATACTTGCACCGATAATGAAATCGAATGTAGCGACAGAACTTATTAAAACTAAAAATATTATAAGACAGAAAGTTCGAGCTCTTAAGGAGGGTAAGTTGGTGGAACAACAGCTCCTCGGTAAATTTTTTAAACCTGTTACCGAACAAATGCAAAGTGTTGCAAAAGTGATAAATAAAAAAGAGAATCTCCCATCTTCAAAACTAGAATTATTTACACCAAAACCGGTTGATGAAGTATTGTGCGAAACCGCCGAAGATGATTCTAATACGACTATAGCAAACAAATTTCAACCGTCTACCAACATAGAACCGCAAGCTATAAGTTCTTTCTTAGAACAGTATGATAAACTTCCTAGGAAATATGTAAGCAATTATCTTATAGAAAGACCAAATCTAGGGAGGTATGGAATTAGATATGATTTTGACAAAAACCAATTTTATTTTGGTGGAGATGAGCTAGATATAAAGGGTTCTGATATAATTGTAAAAAATGTTCGCTATGAAGGTACGCCTGGTTTGTACGAATTACTATTTAAAAACGATCCTCAAATAACTCCAACGTCGACAGATAGAGCAAATTATAATGATATCATAAACAGAACAGGTGCGGCGCATAGAAATTTTGATAAAAATGTGCAGAAGGTAGGTTTCAACCAAACGAAATACAAGAAATTTATAAAATCTAACCTGTCATCATCACCCTCGTCTTCATCAGTGCCATTAAGAGCTAAAAAGCGTTCTGGTAAAGGTATGCAGCAAATGTATAAACAAGTTAGCAATAAACCAATGGATTATGTTTACTGGGATGATCCGAATGAGTTAGTCGATCGATTAAAGTTACTGTATGCCTCTCAAGCATCTGGTCACACAAATCATAGAAATGAAATTGTTAGTATAATAGAAGAGTTAAAAGAGGCGGGAATAATTGAATAAAGTCAGTTCGACAATGTCGAGAGATAAGTTCGGTCGTCACATTCAGCACAAAAATCTATACTTTTACTACTATTTTAATCTTCAACATAAACGATTAGCCAATCTTCTATTGGAAGAGGATTCTGTCAACAAGACCCAATGACCCGGAAGAAAATAAACAGTTCGATTAAGGCTCAAATAGTAGATGAGTTGCATAAGCCTGCACGAATAAATTTTCGAAGGCGTCGTGTAATAGTAAAAGGATTGGATGATCTTCATCAGGCTGATTTAGTAGAAATGATACCATACTCTAAAGTAAATAAAGGTTATCGATATATTTTAGTAATTATAGATGTATTTTCAAAATATGTGTGGTTAGAGCCTATAAAAACCAAAACCTCTAAGGAAGTTACTAGTGCAACTGAAAAAATACTATCTGAAAGCGGTAGAATTCCGAAGAACTTGCAGACAGATCAGGGTAAAGAGTTTTTCAATAAAGATTTTCAAACACTAATGAATAAATATAAAATTAACCATTTCTCAACATTTAGTTCAAAAAAAGCGTGTGTCGTTGAAAGAGTAAATCGTACACTTAAATCTATTATGTGGAAGATGTTTAGTTTGCAAGGTTCATACAAATGGCTTTCTCTATTATCTCAAGTCAGTCACATCTACAATCACAAAAAACATAGTACAATTGGTAAAAGACCGGTTGATGTGAATAAGAGTAATGAGAAGGAAATTCTCAATCAAGCCTATAATCATATAAAAATGACAGATTTAAGTAATGTAAAATTTAAGGTTGGCGATCCTGTGCGAATTAGCAAATATCGAACAATATTCGATAAAGGATATACGCCCAACTGGACTAATGAAATATTCACAATCGATCAAGTTAAATTAACTAATCCTATTACCTATCTACTAAAAGATGCTTCCCATCGGTCTATTCAAGGATGTTTCTACGATCTTGAGCTTCAAAAAGTTAAATATCCAGACATACATCTCGTTGAACGTGTAATAAAACGAAAACGTAACAAAGTATTTGTAAAATGGCTTGGATTTTCAAATCAGCACAATAGCTGGATTGATGCTAAAAATATTGTCTAAATTACCACGTTGTGATGACTCATCACTTAATTTTCATCGGTGCTATATAAACCTGATGTGCTGTAGTATTTTTATCATTCTCCTGCACACGTTCCTTCCAAAAACATGGCAGATTTCAACCAGAAACTTTGCAACTTAAATGAGGTTAAAGAGTGGAGAAATGTACGAGATTTGAAGATTGACGAAAAATATCTAATAATAAATGTGTATCGATGTCCGACTAAATATGGCAATAAAGTGGCGGTGGAATTGGACAACTTCAGATTCATTCTACCAGCACGCTACGATTGCCTAACAGATGCTGACTTGCAACAATTAGGAGAACGTCGCTACAATATCATCTCGGGTGGCAAGTGTGGGAGCAGCACGAAACTTGTCTTCGAGGAAATCGTTCAGACAGAGATGACATCCGTAGCACAATAATTAGCTGATATGTATTTATAATAATTTTTATACATGTATGTTTTAGGTAAATAAATACAAATATATTTACATTGTTGTTTTATTACACCATTGTGCCCGATTACAGGAACATGCCAGGTTGGCCGAGTGGTCTAAGGCGCCAGATTTAAGCTCTGGTTCCCTAAGGGAAGCGTGGGTTCGAACCCCACACCTGGTAATTCTTTTTTGTTTGTCTAACAAACATCAGTACTTGACAAATTTATTTCAAGATCATTTTTACCAGCTTTGCACATTTTAATCTCCAGACAACAATAGCTTCATTGTTCTCGAATTTCGTGCTGATTTTAAAACAAGGGATGCCATTGTTCAATAACATCCTGCAAGAATAGACGATGACTCACATCCGGTCGAGCCTGAGTGTTCTACTGATAACATCCTGCAAGAATGAACATGTCTGCATCCCAGATGCTCGAGCGTGGGAAAATTTCAAAAACTACACTTTTAACATAAAAAATTCCCGGAAGTGGCCGAGGTCAATGACCCCGACTAGGCCAATGACTCCGACCTTGACCTAGGCTAGATCCGTGACCTAGAAAAAAATCTCGGAAGTGGCCGAGGTCAATGACCCCGACTAGGCCACGCCCACTGACCTTGACCTCGGCTAGGCCCGTGACCTTGAAAAAAGTTCAAGGTCAAATGTGTCCCAGAACGCCTATAGGTACTCTACTTATTTTATATTTTTAAGTTTATAACAAAAATATATTTTCTTTGGTGATAACGTAAACTTTGTAAACAATAATAAAAATAAAAAATTTGAATAGGCGCGTATATTCTAGCTACCTACTATTATAAAATAAAGTAGTATATATTCATCCTATTTAGCGAGCTTACTATTGGCATTTAGAAATAGCAACATTTTGGTTTTTCTACTGCTGAGACGACTTCTTCGATCAGAGATCACTAGGCCAGCTTTAGAAAATAATCTTTCGCATGGCACGGATGTACAAATGGCACCGAGACGTTCTTGAGCCACTAAGGCAAGATGCGGAAATAAAAACGTATTTTCTCTCCACCATTTTAATGGATCTTCTTGGCGTGGTACTATCTCACTCTCTACAAATCTTTGTACTTCGACGATAGCTCTAGACGAAGCAGTTCCACGTGGTTGAAAATTGCTGTGATTTTGTCAAAATTACTCCATACTAACAATTCTTCCTCGGCATTTGTTCCTTCCCCAGGATTAGCAGATCCTACAGCTTCAGAAACTTCCAAACGTTCAGTACTTATACGTGTAGGTCCAGGTTCCATTGTAAATTTTTCTGCAACTGCAGTAATAAGTATTTTCTTGGCACTTTCAGCGTTTCTGTTATCACTAAAGGCTATTTGCTTAAATCGAGGGTCTAAAAAAGTGCAGAGAGAAAGCGTGTTACTATTCTTCACCCTACCTAACCTTTCTTCCAATCCGCTTTGAAATGTTTTTAGCACATTCTTAACTGACACTAAAAAGGTTTTACCAGCCATCGTTCTATAAACGACTTTTAGTCCATTCACTAAAGTAATGACTATCGACGCAGTTAAATAATTTTGACCGGAAATCATTTTCGTAACGGATTCAAATGGCTTCAAAATTTGACAAAGCTCACGTAGAAGTTGCCACTGAACCGCAGTTAGGCGATTTATTTCTAGATCGGTTGAAGACAAAGCTAATGTTGTCCTTAACGCATCTTCTAGTTTTATAAACCTGGTGATCATGTATAATGTGGAATTCCATCTCGTTGGCACGTCTTGCAAAAGTTTCAGTGGGACATTGTTTCCTTGATTACGTTGATATTCCAACAACTTCTCAGTCGATAAATGGCTTCTTTTGAAATGCGCAACAATAGTTTTAACTTTATTGATAATGCTTTGCACTTCCGTTCCTTCAGTCCATCGTTGACTATTAAATTTATGGTGTGAGCAAAACAACCGAAAAACTTATACTTCAATTCTTTCTGAATTGCTCCTTTTATATTCGCCGCATTATCAGATACAGCTAATAAAATCTTATTGTCCAATTTCCAATCTACCAAAATTCTTTTTATTACTTTTGCTAGATTAACTGAAGTATGCTGTCCACTCACACTCAGAGATGAGCATTCCAAAAGAACGGACTGTAAGTTAAATGTATCTATAAAATGTGCTGTCACCTCAATATAACTTTCGTTATTTATGGAAGACCAGCAATCTGTTGTTATGCAAATTTTTTTGCTTCTTTCAAAATATCTTGTGTTCTTTGAATACACTGTTCATATAGTGCAGGTATTAAAGTTCGAGATATCGTATGCGTACTAGGTAGTACATATGACGGATTTAGAGCTGCTACAAATTCTCGAAAATCTGGTTCTTCAACAATTCGAAAAGGTTGGTAGGTCTGCGCAAATAAATCCAACAGCTTTTTGTCAATATTTTGTTTACCTTTTGGCGTTATCTTTTTAGGAATACATGTTAATATATTTGTTTGTTTTTTGCGACGTGATGGTGCAGTAGGAGGAGGTGATACCTGTGCAGAAGTAGATGGAGTCGTTCTAAAAAAATACACAAGTCCCTTACAAAGTTACAGTTATGTAGAAACAAAATAAACTTACCACTTGAACTTGTAATGTATTTAGTGATACTGTCGGGTGCCTACTCAACATGTGTTTTTTTAAATTAGAAGTGCTGGTTCTATAGGATAATTTTAGAGAACATATGTTGCAGTTAGCAAAACACTCATCTATTTCTGTGGAGAAATTCCATATGCCACTAATTTTCCTCCGCTTATTAGCACCAGACATGTTTCATTCAATTTAAATATAAAGTGCGCAACGTTTCGTTATCGTTAGTACACCTACACGGACGGAGCTACGCGAACGAAAGAAAGAATATGTAAATGACATAAAGATACAACGTATAGATAGAGACAGAAATACGTATTCTGTACGAAACGCAGTCTGACTCACTCAACCAGTCACAGCCAGCAAGCGGTGCGCGTGCGTGCGCCGTGCAGACAGGCAAACACACACAATAACAATACCTAATACCTACCTAGTACCTAACAGCGGACGGAATTCACGGAATCACAGTTATCTTTCTCTCGCTGCTTACAAAGTGAGAGCTCGAGGGTAGAAAGCTGATACTGTGAAAAGCGCAATCACAGTTTAATTTTAGGTTGGATCACAGGTCGTGATTGTGACTATACAATATCAGTAATTAAATCACAGTCAGTGAATATCTGCTCATCTCTAGTATAAGTGCTTTTAACAGGATCGAGATTGACTATGTTTGATGGTTAATTAAATCGCTTTACTACGTCATCGGATAAATAAAATGTTTGACCTTCAGTCAAAGCAAGTTGTTACGGTCTTGAACTGACTTTACGACACCGCACCGGCTCATACATAAACGAAACGGCCGGCGCGTGCCGTAATGGACGAAATCGGGACGAAAGTTCTCCTAGGCCGCTACCCAGCCTCAACAAGATAGGCCGGCTAGACTTTCAGTGGAGTTGGGCGGGTTCTTAACGAGATTATCTAAGGGTAATGGCCAGAGGGTCGGTAAATAACGGTAAAATAAAGAGGGCGCCACCAAGCCTGTCTTAACCCGAATAACCGGGTCTGGGCGGTTAGATGGGGCGAAGTATTCAAGACACTCCGTCGATAGGGGTACTCGTGAATTATAAACTCACACAACGATTTCGTCATGGTAAAAATACTTAGATCATGAAGTGGGGCTCTTTCAGCCACGGCAATGTCACCACCAAGCTTACCTGCACACTCTGATCTCACTGGCCCCACCGTACATTTATCTTCTCAATGATGGGCGCACGCTGAAACAGAACATGCACAAGTCGACCAAGAATAAAGCGTCTCTTAATTAGATAAGCGTCTATTATTCAATTCTTACATTGGGGCAGCAAAGCGTGCCGCAAACATTGGGTTAATTCTTATAAATAAGCATCAGCTGATGGGCGCACTACTGTTACTAAACAACACCCATAACTGTACAAAATCAAGAGCAGTTTGACATATGAGTCCCACAAAGGGACCGTTTGTTCATAAAAATCGAGTTATGCAACAGCAAAGGCGACGCGAACAGCGTAGCTGTCGGCAGAATCCGGCGCCGCAAAGAGATGCGGCGAATTAGTTAGAAACCCAATTCGCAAGGCAAAAAGGGGGCCGCGTTACTGCGATATATTTGGCCGAAAAGGGGGCTTACATAGCCTAACGCCCGCAGGCGAATTTAGAATATGACACAGCTGGTGCTACGCCGCCCAAGCGATCGATAACTTCGTGTAACACTCAACGAGCCGAACACGACGCCGTTGCTAACATACGAAAGGTCTCGGACAAAACTTGGCAAATATGGCACCACCCTGATAAGAAGTGATCTGGGTCACATGATAATTTGGGCAAACACAGCAAAGCCCAAGTGAGGGAAGTGATTAGGTTAAAAACGAGCGACGCCACTTCGCGACAACAATTTAAGATGCGAAGGGTACATTTTTAACGGTGCACATGATTTCACATCAAGTTCGCGCACATGCAATTTTACTGCGACCAAACTGGCGATGCCGCCTTACAGCACGTATGCCAAGAGTTCAGCAATTATTCACATGGTTAGGCGCAAAGCTCGCGCACAAGTAGTTAGTTACATGGAGTACCGCGGCACACATATACGCCCCCGCGAAGCGAGCGTACAAGCGGAAGCAACACCGCAACAATGGTTATGATTAAATGGTTACAAATACCTTAGTTTTATTGGTGACGGCCCAAGAGATCGGCATGCGGTCCAGCTGGCGGGAAACAGGTTGCCTGTGGCAATTAATTCGCCGCTAAAACGGCCGACGGTGTGAATGGTCTGGATGCGCCTAAAATGGCGACAAAGGCTGGCGCTTCAACAAATGCCGCTACGACGGCGAAGCTAGCCCAATCATGTCCTACCTCAACGGGATCCTCGCACAACGAGCTAAAGGGAACACTCCCTTACGTGACGACGTAGAACCGGGCATGGAATTCCATCACACCTACGCCTTGGCGTAATAAGATCGCCGCTAAACGACACACACCTCCCTTGTTGGCGGCTTTACTCCGACTCTTCAAAGGCGAAATAGTTTGTGTAACACACTGGCTGAAGCAACACAGAAAAACATAAAGGAAAAGGGCTAAAGAAACACGTCGCCGTAACGGCACAAATGGAAGAGGCGGCACCCCACGGCTGAGCCCGGGGCGCCGCCGCCCGACTTCAAAATTAACCCGACTGCAGCAACTGTTCTGATCGACGGAATGTGACGAAACCCCGCGTCCCCACGCTACAATTTAGCGGGAAGCTGGCGTCACCACGTGACTATATCGCGGCAGCCAATCGCGAGGCGACAATGTGAAACACGCGCTCACAAGGGCGGTCCACAAGAACCAAGCGTGTCTACATAAAGGATGGCCTGAATCAAATGTGCGGAAGATGAGATTGTACTTGTGCGCAAAAATTGAAAATGGTTTTAAAATAGCAACAAGTTGCCCTAAAGGCGTGAAATGCAATTAAGCATCTACAACAGCAAAATGACTTAACAAAGTCTCATATTTTTAAATACATGGGGTGAATCTGGCAGAAAATTAAATTTTTCTGGTTTTTCACCAGAGCAGGGATGCGTACAGGAATTCTTTATTTTGGAGTATCTGGAGCAATTTATGCCAGTCAAACGCCACAATGCTTGATTTTGAGTGCCCATATCAGTCACCACTGCACATATGTTAAACCCAATTTCGCTACACTTTTTTATGATCTCGGTAACCGTTGTATTGGTTTCACTTCATGATTGATTAATATATGAAAATTTATAAATAAATTTCATTCATGTTCCGATACGTCTGTCGAGTCGAACGAATTGTTCACTCCACTAGTTTTTTCGTTGCCGGAATCGTTAAAAGTCACTATCAGATGATACTTCACTGACATTGTCTTCAGGTCTTTTAATATGTGGCAACGCATGCATTTTCTGTATACTGAAAGACATTTGTTTGTTTCTACCTGGTTGTCAAACCCGCAAGCATAAAAACTAAAGCATGCGTTCCGAGTTTATCTTCTGAAGCCTTTTCTCCTGCAGCAGAAATTGTAGGTCTACCTATCTGAATTGGGTCTGCCCGTTGTAGATGATGCCAGAAAGTCATCTTAGTTAAAAACTAATGTGTTAACGGGCAGGAGAAAATCCTTTGATGATGTTTGCTGATTGGAGGAAAGGTTCATACGTTAATTTAGTAATAATTTTGATCTTAATTGGTTTTCTTGGATTTGCAACTAGGTAGTCGTTGAAAGACGTTTTACAATTTGCCTGGGATGGACCAGAGACACAAATACCCAACGGTTGCATCCGATGGGAACAGTGTGGCGGGCTGCGGGAATGAAAGTAGAACCATCCCATTGTCTGAGCAGTAACTAATAGCTTTTAAAATTGTATGGGTTACATGATTATCTAAAATAATCAATATTGGGTTATCTGAACTACAACTTCTGTGTTTTTGCATATGTTGAAGTAACTTTAGAAAAAACTCAGACGTCTATATAACCACTGTTTGAGCAAAAAAAAGGGGTTCGCACCTGGGTACGAACCATACAAATATTCATCTTTGATGCGCTGTCGAGGATAGATCTAAATTGGAGGAAAATATATCCCAGCTGCCGAGATAATGCAGCACATTATCACGTCTTCACCCCGTTCACCTGAAACCGTTTGGCCTACTTGCTTTGGCCCACTAGGAGCCATAACTTTTGGTGTTTGCACCACTGTGGATATTCCAGTTTCATCAACATTAAAAATCCGTTGAGGAGGAAAGTGATATCTTTCTTGGACTTCTGAACTAATTTCTAAAATATAAGTCCACATTAAATTTGTTAAAGGCAGTTGCTCGGGCTTGACTTCGTATTTTCTGGTTTCCTATATGACAAATTATTATGCCTAGCTATAAACGAAGCCATCCAATCTCTTCCAGTCATCATTGTTATCTCCCATTTCTGTGGAATCTTCTTGTTCAAATAGCTTGCGTACTCATATGCCAATTTGCGCGTATGGTTAGGGGAAATATGGGGAATACCGACCACTTAAGGGAAATAATTAATATACAATTTATCAAACTAGCTGGAATTTAAAACTTATTTTGTGCAAAATGTAACAAAGTACAATTATAGAAGACTAAGAAAAGGCGGAAACATAGATATGAAACAAAATAAAAAAATTATTTCAAAAACATTACAAAATGAAAATGATCGGTATTACCCTACCTATTCGGGTAATATCGACCATACTTGCACTTGAAAAAATATCTCTCATTGACAAAATATCAATGGAACAAAGATGTCAAACATGCATGGTAACTTTAAACATATAACATGAAAGCTGTGTAAGTGATTTATGGCTGACAAAAATGACAAATATACACTTGGATGATCTCCACGCCTGCACATTCGGTATGTGATGATTTTCCACAAAGGCAGGTCACCCACCACTCAATTATCCTTGCCGAATTCCTCGCATACGATGCAAGGGTCCGTGGCCTCTTCCAAATGCCTCTTCTTTCTATTTGGCTTGTCCTTGTTTTTCTCTGGTTCGTCATCTCTCACTAATTTTCGATTTGTTCCTTTTGATTTCGCCAGTTCCATTTTTTTTTACTTTTGCGTCTTCTTTTTTCTCTAATTCTTCTTTATTTGGTGTCACGGTAAATAATTGAGAACGTGTTTTCTTGCCCTTTTCCTAGCTGGACCTTAAAAACCGGGGAGTAGGCTGAAGGTCTTCAAATGACACATTCATTCTCATGCTTTTTTCTAAGTCATTATCGCTATCCTGATCTGTATAGTAAACTACACTAGCGTCTGATTCGCGATCGGTATCAAAATCGTTTGACATTTTATTGATAGTTTTTTGTCCTGAAATTCGCGATGGACCAGCTTCTGGCAAGTCATTGCTCGATATGTTTTCCTTGACAGTATCTTTTATCATTTTTGTTATTTTATTTGCTGTTTTATCCTTAGTTCCTACGTCTTTTTTTACACTATCCCCTTTGTTTTTGTTGTCATCTTGTCTTTGCGATTCCTCTCCCTCTATCATGGTTTCTTCAATAATGATAAATTCTTCCTCATTTATTACATCTCTGTTAATTGGAAAAATCCCTGTTGCCTCAAATCCTTTTACACCTTTTTCAATTGTTGCTGTCTTGTTGTAGGCCTTTTTGAACAGCTCGGCAATATCCGACTGGTCAATTTGCTGATAGTTTTTTGATTTAAGAAAGGAATCACACTCGCGATTGTACGCGGTTTTCAATGGTCCAAAAAAGCAAACATCGAGTGGTTGTAGTCGACGGGATGTGTGAGTAGGGATGTGCGGTACGATCCGATATTTTGAAGTACCGGTACTTTGTCTTCCGATACTCGATATTTTGTACCGGTATTTCAGTAAGCGATACAATACGATACGATTTATTTTTGGTCGGTATCGTTAGGACCGATCCAAGGTTTTGCCGCATGGGTTTCAATAACTCATCTTTTGACCATTAATTCATTTTTTTTAAATTTTTAACAAAAACTAATGAAACAATTTCAATGAGGTTGTTTGATATTTATATTTAGTGTTCTATGGAAGTAAGGGCGAGATGGTCGAACGTCGATAACTTTCAATAAGTAATTTTCAGCTTCTACAAACTCGACAATAAAAATTAAAACAAAATGATTTTGTTGAGCCGAAATCTTCCTGTTTAACATGTTTACGTACTACACTTCGGGTTTCGGCTGGTACAGCAAAATCGTAATTGATACATTCTAAGGAGAATGACCAATTCTGGCGGACTGAACCTTTCATGTATCACGACAAATTGTATTATAATGATTAAATATCCAATGAAAACTTCATTATTCAGCTTAAATATTTATAACATGCTGTTTTATACAATTGTAGTGTTTATATACGTTTATGAAACTAAACTTTGTTGAAAAATATGAATGCGTTTCAGTCATGATTTTCGTGTTACTTTTTAAGTTTTTAAGCCTTATAAAAGTTTGTAGACTTTGTAATTATTTTTTGTTGATTTTTTTATTGTTACTGCCACTATTATTGCTATAGTTTTATTTGCTGTACTAGGACTCCAATAATAAATATACCTAGAAAATATCCTGGATCGAATGTGTACCGGTATTTCATGTACCGGTACTTTTTTTTGTATACGATACTGCTTCGAACCGATACTTTTAAATCCGTACGATACGATACCATTGTACCGGTACTTTTCGCTGTATCGAACATCCCTATGTGTGAGGTGGTAAGGTCACTATGGTTATACCATTCTCCTTGCAGAAATTGTACACTTTTAGTGTACAATGACTGCTGTGGTTATCTATTATTAATAACACTTTGTCCGTGATTGAACATTTAGTATGCCTGGCAAAATGCTGAATCCATTCAAAAAAGAGGTCTTTGTTGATCCAGCCATTTTTTGTGAGCTCATATTTCATTCTAGCGCTTCCGAAAATGAACATGGGGGGCACATATTCTCCCGCAGCACTCACTGAACAAAGGACGGTTACCAACTTTCCCCGTTCTCCACTTGTAATGGCACCAACTTTTCGTTGTCCTTTACACGCCAAAATTTTTCCAGGAATGTGCACAGGAGTTATACCGGTTTCGTCGGCATTGTAAATACGATTAGCAGGATAATTATAGTCTTCGAAGGCTCTAGACAAGTTAGAGAAAAAGAAGTCTACTTCTTTCTTGGTGAACGCTTTTACCCTGTTCAATGACGTGCTCTCTGGCTTTCTCAGAGATATGATAGGGTGCCTTTTCAAAAACCCATAGTACCAGTCATTACCACATATTTTTTTATCCTTGTTAAAATTATTCGGGATATTGTTGGCTTCCACATATTGAAAAGTGATCTTTTTAACTTGAAGTCTCGACATTCCATAAAACAATTTCGACATTTTAATTATATGATTGCACAGCTCGTGCTCCTTGCCAGGGTTAAGAACTGCATGTCTTCCCAATTTCTTATTATTTTGATCGACTTTGCCTCTAAGACGGTCCTGAAGAGTACCATAAGGTACGTGATACGTTCTAGATGCTTTTCTTATTCCCATAGATTTAGTTTGGACGGCGTTTATTGCCCGAGTCATATCTTCTAGAGACCATGAACCCCGGTCTGTTTTTCTGTTGTACTTGAAAGGCATTTTTACAGCATCTGAAAAAAAGAAGAATAATTATTATTAATTTCGGGTAATATCAACGGGGCTCGGGTAAGACCGACCAGCTGCGGTCGGTTGTACGCGAAAATGCATGCGTTTAAAAATAAATCACCACGGCATTATCAGATAAATGCGCTTATGTCTCCATGCGGTTTCTGCATAACAGATGCTCAAGCTAATAAATGTCATACAGATATAGGGGAAAAATCACCTTATTTTCGGAGTACTTACCTATTTTAGAACTCAAAACAGATATAACGATTCACGTGGAAATATGTTTTAACGCACAAAATTCCACAACGATCAATCACGGCGTCACCGGCACTTGTGCTCGACAGTCTGGCCGTATATCCATCTGCGGCGTTGCATTACACTGCAGTTGGCGCGCAATTTGAAATTAAATCGCCAGGTCGGTCTTACCCAGCTGCTCGGTATTCCCCATACTTCCCCTATATGTTAGACCAAAATGAATTTTAGATGAGTGCAGGAAATATTTTACAAGTTTTTTTTCTTCTGAGCCTGAAAATAGCTGCCTGAAGCATACTTTGATCTTTTGTCTTCAGTTACTTCACCATCTGCCACATTATTTTCGTTTCAGGAGTCATCAATGTCAAGAGATATTTTAAGACACTTATTAACACGATCATGTAATGTTGATTATATAGACTTGCGGCATCACGAATCGAAGTATTATGTTTTATTACTGCTTCTACTGCAAGTTTTACAGTTTCTTCAGAAGCTTTAGAACCATCGGTCTTTTTGATATAATGTCTAAGCATTCTGTAAAGGCAATTTTGCTGTACATTTTTTGTTTGAAAAATGATAGGGTACATTTGTACAACGACTATAAACAACACGGGGCGGTGTCGGACAGTCCGAAACTGTCCCGCAAAGCTTGTCCGATTCTGCCCCAGCATGTATTATTTTAAATAGTGGGTACTACTACTGATACTAATTTGAAAACTTCAGTACAACATTCGCATTTTTTTTTAAATCTCTGCCCGCTTTTTATGAATATTTATGGATTTGGAGGATATATCACCTAAAGTTATTACATTTTGATGCCTATTTCTTTATATAATTTATCTGCATCAATTCCCTCCTCCATTTTCAAAACATTTGTGAGCTTTTCAAAATCTTTAAAAGCAAGTTCTTCTTTTTAGTTTAGAAAATCAAAATACTGGAAAACTGATTCTTGAGTGTTATAGTACTTGCATAAGTAATTAATGGAACGACTGAAAAAATCTAGGGATTGTGTTTCGAATTTAGCCTTTTTATCACGTTCTAGAGTTTTAATCTTTAATCCTACGTTCTAACTGTAATTTTAATTTTTTCCATTATATTGTGAAGGTCTATTGAATTTGTATCTTCATTTTCTAAAGTTAAAATTGTCTGAAACAGCAAAGATACGTTCTGTACAAAATATATAGTATACATAAAGGCAATGAATCTTCATCATCGTCTTTAAAGGTTTCTAGAATAATATTTGAACAGCTATCTTCTTTTTCAGACGAAAATATGGCCTTGTGCCAGGCCAAGACTTTAGTAAGCGATCTATAGCTGGATGCAAAGAAAGCCAGCGCGTAGGAGCATGCGTTAACAATTTGCAATATTCTAAAACAACGAATTCAAAAAAGGATTTTAACGTTTCAATTCGTTTGGCGGATGATGAGAATTCATTATCAGTTTTAATTACAACTAATGCGACATCATACCTAAAAGCTTTATTAGCAATTTTTACGGAATTGTTTATTACTTTACACAAACAGTTCGATTTAACAATTCTCATGTTAGTTTCAATAAGTTTCGTATGAACAGAAAATTTTTTGTCACAATTTACAGCAGCATTATCTGCCGAAAAACATGTCACTAAATTTACATTCAAATTATCTTTTGTGAGAATATTCATAATATTTTCATATTTTTTTTCACTTGTTTCATGAGGACTTTCAAAGAATTCTAGCAATTTTTCCCAAATACCTTTCTTTTTTAAATATTTACCTGAGATCGGACAGTATTTGCGATTTTTACTATTAGACGTATCAGTGCTAATTGAAAAAAGGCATTATTTATATCATTAAGCACCGATTCATTGACTTAAATAATTTAAGTGATGGTAAACAGTACATATTTCTGCAAGAGCCACGAGGTTTTCTTCAGCATTATTTGTTTTTCCATCTATCAGATATTCCGATAGAGCGTTCCACATGTTATTCAAAGAACTTCTGAGAGATGAAAACCCATTTTTAGAATATTTTCGCATTTCAGTAGATAAAGTTAATCAACTATTAAATTTGAGATAAAGGACGAGATACGAAAAATCGATACAACTGTCCAAAAAGCTGTTTCTCCTGGAGAAAGGCTTGCTGTAACCTTAAGGTAGAAGTATTTTAAAATAAAAGCTAAAAAACTTTTTAAACTTAGGTAATAACTTTATTTTTTTTTAGTATAAAAGTATAAATGTTTACAACTGTTGAAAAATTAAATCTGAGTATTCAGTTGTAGGAGTAATAATGTTAGAGGATGAAGGCCCAGTAAACCATTTTATATAGTATAGATGTAAAATAAATTTTCCTTATAAATGATGTAACCTCTATGCAATTATCGAATTTACGTTAGTTTTACAGAAATGCTATGTTTAATGACAGTAGTATTTTCCCTAGATGTTTTTAAGCAAAATAGATGTCACCAAATAGACGTAAATGTAACATTGAACTAGTGTCATTGATTTTATGTTAGTAAGGCAATGTTACATAGCACTCTTAATTTCAACATCGAAAATACATTTTTTGCTTAATGTAAATAATATATTCATTGTAAAATGTAATTATAATCGTGATTAAGAGATGATATTTATTAATAAATGTAATTAAAATTCAGGGTTCAGAAGTATAATATCTTTATTGTAGTAAGTAAAATACATCTACATGGTTATACCTATACCTGTACATTATAAAACTATACATATATAATATATAAAATGGTTATACCTATACCTGTACATTATAAAACTATACATATATAATATATAAAATTTACTTATTGGTTAATTGCTTAAAATATGGTGTTAAGAATATTTTAACAGCAACTATTAAGTACAGAAAGAATCGAGAACAATACTAATATACTCTTGACAAAATGCATTAAGCTGTCTCTTTGTAACTCTTTGTTGTACTTCAGCTTCGTCAGAATTTAAAGTAATTTTTTGTAATGAATTATTGTATTATTGTCACATGTTATTTTTCATGATTCAAACGTTAAGTACGCGCCAGCGTGGCTTTGATGGTTAGAGCATCGGACTGCGGCGCGGAAGTCTGGAGTTCAAATCCCAGATCGATGCCTGGCGGGCGGCCTACCCAGTCGCTTTAAATAATTGGGAACCTGCGTTCGAAAGAACAAGGGGTAATAATGCGGTTGTCTAATGCGTGGTGCTCACCACATCACCACGTGTCATGAATTTGACACGCGACAGCCGGGTGTGAGAGCGAGGATACGGAAGCTCTAACCTTCCGCCTTGCAGGCCAAGCTCCTTCATGGGGTGTTAGTGCCTCACCATTACCATTATTACAAACGTTAAGTAAAATAAATTAAAAAAAAAGTATCTGCATTTTACGTTCATAATCACTATATACAGGGTAGTGAAAAAATTGCGCCATTATATTGTCGACGCGTTGCAGACCTCCACAACTAATAACAAATTTGAATATCAATTTATAATTTTCAGTTATATACAAAGTTGTGGAACTTCAATGGTTAACAGATGCGGTTACATTCTATATTTGAGGTAGAAGTACATGATTTACGGTCATGCTATCCAAAAAAATAATTTGTTAAGTGTTGCAAGTCTCTGTTTTTGTTAAAAATACCAAGAAAACATTAACATAACATCTTGCAACATTGCGTAAAAATCTAGGGCACTTTTAGCTTTAAGCATATAATATATTTCACACCAACAGCTTAATTGGAGATTAGTATTGGAATGCAATTTATAGGAAAGAACTCTATGCACCCTCAAGAAAGCAGGAGTAATGATATAATACGCTGTTTTTTCACCACTCTGTATAATAATTTACTAGTTTTTCAGAATTACAACTTTTATATGCAGTTCCTGAAGAATTATCTTAAAGAGGTTGAAACATTATAAAGGTAAAGTTTAAAAACGATAGTAGTAATGAGCATTATGTTACAAACATATCTTTAATAATAATTTGTATAGGGTTAAAATTTAAAGAAATAGTTCTGTATACATACAATGTCCCACACATCTTTCAATGACAAATATTTGCAATTTTAAAAAAAATGAGGTTATCAGTTGCTAAATATTGGAAGAACAACTACGTATCGTGGTATCTGAATTAATGTACCATCCTGGCATATTGATAATAGCCATTTTAAATTATTTTCTTCAAATTGCAGTACTTTTTGTATATAGATATGTTAATATTAAATATTAGTTTGTTCTCAATCAAGTAAAACTTTTAATAATTTAGTTAGATAACAATATTGTCAATAAAATGCAGAAAGCCTTTCCGGTGTCAGTAGAACGTGTATAACATTGAAATAAAAAAGTGTACAGCTTTCATTAGGTAGGTATACGTAAAGCAGGAACAATTGTGGTAGCATTTGTTTCAGTAGTTTTTCCAGTATTAATCTAAAAAAATATATTTGGAAGTTGCACATGGTATATTGCATACCTGATATATATTTTTTGAAATATTCCTTAAGCAGTTATTATCTAAGGAATATAAATTTTAGAAAGAATGACAGAAAAGAATATTTAACATCACGGGATGCATAAACAAGTATGAATGCCATTTTGAAACAAATATATAGAAGATTCACAATACCAACATTTTTAAATTAACTTTGATGTCATATCATGTTTTTCCTTTAATTTAATAATATTCAGGTGTAACCAGGTTCTTTCAAATTTAAGATATATTTGGCATGTGCGTGATATCAAGAATATACGAGTAGGTATATACAGAGAGTGGTTCAGCTAAGATAACGCCTCTACATGTTATATTGATGCAATCCAAATTAGATGTGTAAGATATCACAAAAACTTATTTGATTAAAATAACAATAATGTAATTAGGTATCACGTATACCTGCGAATTGCATATCTGTCACCAACTGCAGTCAATGACAACCTAGTTCAGAAAACAATATTATTTACAGGTATACCTAGACTATATTCACCAAATCGAGTCAGTACAAACTGCAACCCAAGTTACAAATATCAGCATCAATTGATTACTAATATCAAAGAGTATCTAAATATCTAATATTAGATAGTCTTTGCTAATATAATTTTATTAAAATTTAGATCATAGAATTATATATATCATAGAGGGTATGTTTTTTGTCAAATTTGACAACTGTTTTTGTAAAGCTTGGATTGTCAATTGTGCAATATCTGATCAAAGAACTCTGCTAATTCTGACCTGAGAATAAATCTTATTCATTATTCATATTAAAGACATGACACATTGATTATAACATTAATAAAGACAGCGACAGGGTCATGTCTCTCTGATTAAAATTTTGAGTCACGTTATGTTATTGATCTAGTTACATTTGATATTTGTAACTTGGGTTGAAGGTTTTACTGACTCAATTAGGTGAATGAAGTGTAATTCTTAATTTCCTAATTGTTACTTAACTAATTTCCGTTGCTGTGGTACATGCAATATGGGTTGAATAACCTCAACTGCAAGGCGCGTTATTTAAGCTAAATCACCTTATACTGATGGGGTCATAATTATACAGTGAATTTATTATAACGCGCAATGTGGCATTCCCGTTTCCATAAGGACTTGATTGTTACTATTGGTTTCCAAGGGTACGCCACGCCATGTGTAAGTGCGTTTATTTTTAAAATGCAATATGTGACCCGTAATTTTACTGAAAAAGAATCATCAGAAAGAACAACAGGGCATGTAATAACCCACATACTTGCTGTAAACTGAAGTCTTTATACTATTTGATCAACAGAATTCCGTCCTCCGTAGAATATATTATGTTTTTACAAACTCAGTAACGTTTCCATATTGCATTTTAAAATAAAGGCATTTACACATATTGCGCGTTATAATAAACTCCCTGTATATAACAGCAATGAGATAACATGAACAACAAAATAGAATGCTTGAGTAAGAAAGAGATGACATAGGAAAAAAATATTTTAGTAGGCATGCTTGGTTGACATCTGTCATAATTAAAATAAACGTCAGGCCAACTCGAATATTTGCTACTATATTTATCTCTTTCTTACTCAATCAATACGTGTTATTTTCTTGTTCATGTTATCTTATTGCTGTTATATACCGGTTGTCCGGTTACATGAATGTAAACCATACATACAAAAACAATTAACATCTGTTTCAATTACTAAAAAAATGTAGAGAAAGTATACAGAAGGGAGAATCTACTGTTGCAATTTTAGCTGCCGTTGATATCTTTGATTCGCCATTAGAAACCACTCTTTTACAACAGTTTCGAATTCTGCGTCTGTATTGGAACACTGCTGCTTAGTAGCTTCTGAAAATGCAATATTTAATTGAAACATACATACATACAGGATTTTGTAACAAAGTTACCTTTCAATAAACCAACCATAGCCAAAGCTGACAAGCGGTGGTTGCCTTTAGCCTCTGTCCAAGAACAGAATCTTGCTAATTCGTTAGCAAATAATTTGGTAAGGCATCTCTTTATCATCTGCTTGCAATCTTTCCCCCCAATTGTATACAGGTAGGACATCTGTATAAAATTAATGTAAATATAATTATTGGTGATGAATAATTTTTATCAACCTACCATTTCAGCAGAACGGTTCTCATTTAAGAGATCTTCCTCCAGTTTTTGGATTTTCTCATATGTTCTTAACGGCAAATTAAATGGTTTTGTTACGCCCCCTGCTGCTGCAAGAGTACAAGTCTGTTTCTGGCGTACCAGCAATTCTTCTAAAAGCTTATGATTACGTTCGGCAAGCAATTTTGTCTCTACGACCATGCCTAAGATAGATTTTAATAAGCTATCTGGATTATTTTCTGAAAAAAATTATAATATGAATACCTTAAACATATTTTCGAAAATTGATTTAGAAAGAATACCTCATTTATTATTTCATGCTATTATAATCTAGCCAACCAAAATTCTCTATTTATACTTATATATTTGTCAATCAGATGAGTATTATAGTTAATTTACAGCATGACTCACTTTGCAACAAACTAGAGACACGATGTAGTAATTGGAAAATAGCATGTTAGGTTAATGAAGAATTCTTTATTTTAAATAAATAATTAAAAATTATTTTTGAGCAAGTGAATTAACAAAAAAAAATGTTTTGGTGGTACGTCACATAACAATAAAAGTTCTATTTAAATTAGTAGCAAATATAGAATTAATGCTAGTATTTTCCAAATCCCATTCGTGTTGTAGTTTTTGTAGTAGAATATTTTAGACATTTCCATGCAAATTTCTTATTAAATTTAACTTTTAACATATTTTATTGCAATAAGCATCTAAAATATTCACCACTTATAGTATTACAGCTGAAAATATTTCGTAGGCTTAATTCAATTATATACCAGGTGACAATGAGAACAGGGAACAGGGTCATGCTTATAGCTTCTGTGTTTATAAATCGATTTTGATAAAATTTTTCATGAAGATAGTAGAGATAATTTCTGATCGACCTATAAATATAGTCAAAATGGCGGACTTCCGGTTTCACCGGAAATGATACCAACTTTGATTTTTTAAATGGATTACCCTATATATTTTGTGTTTTTAGGAATCTACAAGTCAGATTGCATAAACTAGTTTTGCCAAATTTTAATTTAAAAAAAAAATATTTTTTACAACATTTATTTTTTACGATATAAGGCTGTGATTTGAAAAAATATGGTTTAATTGACTCTAGCAACTAATAATAATAGCTCTTTTATTAATGAAGTCAATAACAAACCTTTAATAAAAGAACAAAGTTTGCTAAACACGTTTTTTAAGAAAAAGTCACTTTTTTAAATGCCACCTACCAAGGGCCATCTTGCCATTAAGCAGAAAATTTAATTACCAATCTAACGATATGCATCACGCCTAACTTTATCTTTATCTAAAATTAAAGAATAGTTTTTTTTAATATTTCTGTGTAATACATAAGTAAATTCGGCAGCCCATGTAATTTGAGCCGCAGATTGCGAAAAACATAAAATATATAGGGTGATCCATTAAAAAATTAAAGTTAGTGTTATTTCCGGTGAAACCCGAAGTCGGCCATTTTGAGTATATTTATCGGTCGATCAGAAATTATGTCTAGTATCCTTGTACCAAAGTTCATTCAAATTCATTCATAAGTAACGGAGACAGGGGAGTGGTCCTGGTATCATTATCACCCGGTATACTACTAGCTTTAATAGCTTGCAATAAGTAAACGGTCTACCAAATTTACCTAATCTTTTCGTACAAAAAAATACTTTCGTTTCCCAAAATACTAAATGCTCATCAAAATTAAGAAAATACATAATCTTAGAACGACAACCAAATATTGACATCATGCTAGTCTCTTATATTATTTGTTCCTAAAAATAACTTTTGTTGGAAAAAAATGCTAAATGTTCACCAAATGTTATTCCGCATTTAATTCTAACATGGTACCCAGATATTTAATTTTCATCAGTGTCTTATATTATATAGCAGTTAAGAAACACTATTTGTTTAGCAAAAATATACAATGTGTACTATATTGTACTTATACTACATTCAATTTTAAAAGTATACCCAGATTTATAATTCTTGTTATTATTTATATATATACTATAAAGATAGTCCCTCTCACAGCTTGTGTGGTTACATACACAGTAAAATGTTATTTCTTGACTGGGATAGGGGTTGGAATAACTCCAATCTCAGTGCTACGCACAGGTACCAAGCTTTAATGGTTAGATTGAAATAAAACCACTTGTATGTATCGCCTGACGTTTCGTATTTATTTTTATACTTTTTCAAAGGCTATGGACAAAATTTACAAATAAGCAACGTTGTTATAAAAGTTATTGAAAGTGAAGGTCTTACCTAACAACTTGTGGAAACCAAAACACATGTTTTTTAATGACCTGTGACGATATTCAAATTTGAACAAATTCATAAAAAAGGCCACCAAGATTACAGAGCTGGGCTGCATATGATATAACTACACTTAGTCATACATCTAGCCGGTTACACATTAAAAATTACTAGCACATTTAAAATTTGATTTACAATAATTTTATTAACTATTTGGCCAACATGGCCGTCAATTAGATAAAAATCGTGGTATTGAAAATTATTTCTAAGCAAGCAGCAACAGGTGTCTGGAAGATTGTTAGAAACGCGCATGCGCGGAGCGCAAGGCGTCCAAATGTTACGAGGGGCGTTCAAAATGGAAATGACCAATTAGCTTGTGCAATGCAATCTAACATGAGACTAGTCAAAAACACGACGACAAGGGTTATGTCTGAAGGTTCTAAAAGGTGGAAACTACAAAAAGAGTTCTAATTGAGCACCTAACTTGTAAGTCTAAATAGATCTAAATATAACTAAATTTATTGTGGGACCGTATTGAGTTTATTAAAAATTTATTATTAAAGAATTAGTAATAGAATTGGGGCAGTAAAAAGAAAATATTATAAGATAGAAGTAGCTACCCATTGGGCTTTCTCGGTTGGAGAAATTCTAAGGAGAAATCATTGTTGGACATGGCTAACAAAAGGTGGTAGGAGACACTAAGATGATCAATGTCAGTATTTGAATTTAAGGTATTATTTGTACCAAAAATGTGGCACATTTCGATGAAAGTGCGGTGGCTAGAATTTGGTTCAATAGTAATAATTTTTGTATTTTCAAAATTCATACAATGACCAGTGCTGTTGACATGTCCAGCAAGGGCGCAGGCTTTGGGTTTAAGACGAGAGTCGCTTTTATGCTGAATAATTCTTGATTTCAACCTCTGAGAAGTTTGACCAATATACGTAGAAGGACAACCACTACAGTTTATCTGATAGACGGCATTAGGGGTTAGGAGAGCCGGAGTTTTATCCTTTAATTTTGAGAAACAATCTTTTATGATATGATGGTGTTTGTCCGCAATGATAATATGATCGAACTTACGAAAAACCTGTTTAATTATATGAGAAAGTCCTTGGACGTAAATGAGACTTTTGTAAAGTGGAGGTTTATCATTTATATTATTATCAGAATTTTCTGGTGGAATGATCCTGCCCTTGGGGGTGGAGTATAAGATAGAATTTAATAAAGAAATAGGATAATTATTTAATGTAAGAGTATTAATTAATTTATTGAGGTTAACTGCGTGAAAATCCGGATGCGAGATCGTTAAGATTCTGTGCTTGAGCCCTTTCACTACATTCAACTTATGTCGAATGTTGTGTATAGAATGGAAATTCAGATAACGGCCAGAACTGGTTGGTTTAACATACCAATCCAGTTTAATAGTGTTGGAATTCGTTCTGATGACCAGAGTGTCCAGAAAGGGGACCGACCTATCCTTTTCTCTTTCCACTGTAAATTGGATGTGAGGGTTGAAACCATTGAAAACACTCAGCACATTGGCAACGTCGTCGACCGGTACTGCACAAACTAGATCATCAACATACTGGTAAAGAAACGGAAATTGAAAAGCCAGCTTGGGGATGCTTTCCTTTATGATGGTATTGACTATGATTTCGGCCAAAATGGGGAAAGAGTTGAGCCCATTGGGGATCCAAAGATTTGTTTATAAAAATTATTATTGAAGGAAAAATATGTTGAGTCAAAGATGAATTTAAGAAGGTTAATAAACTGTGATTTGGGTATACTAGTTAGTGGTTCTATTAAGTTCCAATTGGTTTCAACAACCTGTATAACCAAATCTACAGGGATATTGGTGAAAAGAGAAACCACATCTAGTGAAATAATCTCGTAATCAGGTGGTAATTGAAAATTATTAATTTTTTCGCTAAAGGCGAAACTATCTTTGATACGAAAACTATTATATTCATTAAAGGCTTGCCATAAAATCTCTGCCAGATATTTGGACAGTTTTCTATCTGGAGATTGTGTCGAGGACACAATGGGTCGACAAGGTGTGTCGGGTTTGTGTATTTTGGGTAAACCATACAATTTAGGAGAAACCGAATTATGACAAATTAAGCGTTTATATGTGGGGTTATCTATGTAATTATTATTATGTAAATCTCTGATTAACTTATTATTCCTAGTCTCAATAGACGTTGTGGGATCCTTTTTTAAGGGTTGATAAACCTGGTTATCTTGCAAAAGGGTCTGCATTTTGGAGATGTAATCATCACGCTCTAAGGCTACAGTGACATTGCCCTTATCTGATGGTAAAATTACAACATTCGGATTATTTTTAAGAAAGATGTTGCATTTCTTTTCAATAGAAGATAAAGGATTATTTGTATTTTTATGATTTTTAAGGAAATCTGTAATGTGGAAAGCTACTAAGGAGCGATAATTGTTCCTTTCCTTATTATCCAAACTATTAATAATGTCTTCAATTTGAGCAAGATATTTATATAAGGTTGATTTATTATTCAAGCTAACAGGTAACCCAAATTTTGGTCCAAGTGCAAGGAAACGTTGTATACAATCAGGGATGACAACATTAGATATATTTTTAAACCACTTATCGGGTGTTACAATAGAATTACTTTGTGTTAAAGGCAGCCTCAAATTATTGAGTTTATTAATATTATTAGATTTTATTTTATTATAATGAAATTGGTAAAATTTGATCTGTTTTATATTAAAGGCATTGAAAATCTCTCGAGGTAGTAAACGTTTACAATTCTCTTTGGATATATGTAAAATTTTATGTAAATATCTAATGGTATCATTTATATCATTTAATTCTATTTTTAAAATATTGTGCAGTAACCTTCTTTGTGTGTTATCCACTTTTCTTAGCGTGCGATTGTTCTGCGTTCTGCAAAACACGTTCTCCGTTCAGACGCGGATGGGCACAAAAATATCAACCGGGCATCAAGAGAGGTCAGGCGACCCCCCCCCCCCCCCCAATCGAAAATAATGAAAAATGGAAAGTTGAAATTCCTTTATTAAATGATACAAAAAAAGAAATTGTTTGATAAAAAATATTTATGAAATAACACAACACAAATTTTCAAAATTATTTTGGGGACAAATAACAAATTTTTAAAATTACAATATTTTTGGAGTAGGTAAGATAACATTAAAATAATATATTTTCTAGAAAAAATTCTTAAAATAACAATTGATTTTTAAGTAGCTTCGAGCGGTTTGCTAAGCAATCGATGATGTTGTCTTGATCGATGTTTTCTAAAACGTCTTTCTTGATACTCATAAGCAAGAAGCTTGAAAGCTTGGTTGGCGAAAATGCAGTAGTTTGATCTTGATTATGAACTTCGGTACTTTTGGTAATTTCTTGAACATCAACGGGTGTAGAATCCTCCTTGTTCATAAATTGATCTAAACTTTTTACAACTTCCAGCGCCTTTTTCCAAATCCAGCTTGCGCTTCAGCCTCACACGTTCGGCGCCGCCCCTTTTTTTTTGACTCCATGTTTATTCGTGAATACAGAATACTAACAGCATTTAACTTTTCTAGAAAACGAAAAAAAAATATTCGTTCAGTCAAATACATACACGAGTTTCCAATTTGTCAAAAGATAGGTAAATACTTACGGTTTATTCGAGATAGAACTTTCCAAATCACACAAAACAAAGAACAAGAAACAAGAATAATAAATCATCAAAAATTACCAAACCGGCGCTGTTAACTATATACAGAATTCAGATCACAGGCACGAATAACAGTAGTTAGGCTAACAGTGATAAAACCGGAAACCGGATAAACCCGTATTTCCAGTTCAGTATCAATAGCCGGACTGGGCTGGTGCAAGATTAGAAGACAGTATTACTGGAAATATAAGCGCGTCCCAGCTTTACATGCACCTTCTCCGACTGCTCGTATATCGTATCATGATTCGTTATACGTTGATTAATTCAATGTATTTATTTTATATTTCTCTTTTATCGGATGTGACCGGCGCGGCGCCAAAAGCATCGAAAACGTCCGCGGCGCCCCGGGAAAATGCCCGGTTTGCCTTATGGCCCATCCGCGCCTGTCTCCGTTGCCTTTATGTAGCCTCTCAGGTGGATTGGTGTGATTCCAAGTTGTCGACATCTGGTTAGGAAAATCCTCCGATTTTTGGCTGCCGCCAACTTCTTACTTGTGGTCTGCCAATTCTTTAGGTAGGAGACTGCCTCTTGTCCAAAATCCCTGCTCACTGACTCGTAGAAATGCATCGGTAATTCTATAAAGATAGTCCCTCTCACAGCTTGTGTGGTTACATACACAGTAAAATGTTATTTCTTGACTGGGATAGGGGTTGTAATAACTCCAATCTCAGTGCTACGCACAGGTACCAAGCTTTAATGGTTAGATTGAAATAAAACCACTTGTAAAGTTTTGATTTTTTATTTGTCATTAAATAACAGCAATAATATTTCCTTTATTTTTTCCTGTGCTTCGTCTGCAGGCATCCTTTCCAGCTCTTCAAACAAATATTGCACAAATGTGCTGTTTGCGTTTCTGGGAACAGGCTGTCTGTTTCCAAAAACGTTTGTAATTGACTGAACCATTCCCAGAATTTCGTCCAGTTTCTCTTCTTTATTGCGTTTGCGTCTTTGTACTCCTTGTGCTAGAAAATATTTTGATAAGCGAACTTACACATACTATTTACTTATTTATATTGCCACAGGGTGTAGTGGGCGTCGTACCAGCCAGTGACTTCCTTTTTATGCCACTAGGACCGGCCACTGGTGGTTCTTCCTCCTGAGTGGAGTGTCCAGGACTGGTTGGCTCTTCCAGAGGGCTTTCAGTCCTAGCCTCTGAAGACGTCAGACTCTCCATCGTCATCGTGCTCCAGACAGAGGCTGAAGACGATGGTCTACTGGATGCTCTACTTGTGGTGTTTCTCTTTGTGGCAGTATATGTCCTATAAAGCATATAACCACAATTATTAATAATATGCATATATAATACAAAATGTAGAAAGGTCAATTAAACAGTCAATACTAACTTTCTTTTCTTTGTGTACCTATTATAAAAAAGCATTGCCTCAAAGTAAGGCCAATTGCTATAAGGTGCCCCAGTACCCGAGGGAAACTTGTTTTTTTATTTGACGAAGCGGTCCCTGAGGTGCTTCCAAAGCTTCATGCACTCTTCAACTAAAACAGACAATATTTGAATTATTTTCAGATAAAGCATTAAAATAAACAATTCAGGTACTCAGATATTTTTCTCACCACTACAGTTTAGCACGGTGCTAATATGCTGCCAAGCCTGATGTTTTTTCTTTGTATCCTTGTATGATTTGTTGGACAAATCATACAAGAACTCAAATTGTTGAATCGCCTCTATCAAGAGGCCTGGCTCCAGAGTACCTTCTTGTTCTTCGATAAGTATTTCTGTAAAAAATATATAAAAATCAGAAAATACCGAGGAAAATACTGAGAAAACTACTAACCCGACTGGCTCTGGGTAGCCTCCGTCTCCAGTTCATTAAATTCCTCAAGGAGGTCATCGCTCTGATCTGGATCACACATCTGTAGAAGATAGGACATAAATAAATAAACTTAAAAACTGAAATATTTACGGAGCTACCCACCTGCAAGCATTTGTCAGATGTCAGTGAATGGCATTTGACATATGATGTAAAACACGTGACAGCTGAAAATCGTTTTGATTGGCTCTTCAGACTTGCTACGAACGGTGCTACGAGCGGCCTCGGACAAAAGTTAAACTTTATTCAAGTCGAACGGCAGCCCAACAGCGAACGGCAACGCCGATGGTAGATATAAATGGTCTTACGGGTTTCTGAACTTTTAAATTGGGAACGCCAGCGCGAACGCCAACGGGAACGGGAACGCCGGCGAACGGCAAGTTTATAAATCCAGCTTTAGTGGTGAAACGCAGAAAAATGTTATTTTCAAGTAGCTCAAGTTCGAGTTCATCTGATGATGAAGTTATTGTACGGAGGCCCAAAGTTTATCGAGATCGTATTGACCATATAAATAGGTGGAATGATACCGAGTTTTTTGACCGATTTAGGTTAACCAAACCCACTACGATAAATTTGTTGGCGAAAATTGATAATTTAATTAGATTACTAACAAATAGGTAAGAGTGCATACTGTTAAAGTTATTGCAACAATAATTTAATATTTACATAATTATCTTGCAATTATAGGGGAGGATGTATACAACCGATGCTGCAGCTATTGCTAACGCTGAGATTTTATGCGACAGGAAGTATGCTTATTGTAGTAGCGGATTTTGCTGGGGTATCGAAAGCCACAGCTTCCAGGATTGTTAAAAGAGTATCAAACGCCATAGGTTCGTTACGTCCGCAATATATAAAAATGTGTGAAAATGAAGACGAAATGGCACGCACTGCAGCCGAATTCTACGAGATAGCTCGTTTTCCTCGAATTATCGGAAGTATTGATTGTACCCATATAAGAATAGAATCTCTAGGTACCTAAGCCTTTTAATATTTCTACGATGAATAAATAATATTTTGCTTTAATTCTGTTTAGGAGACGATGCCGAAATATTTAGAAACCGAAAAGGCTACTTCTCTCTAAATGTGCAAACGGTGTCTGATGCACAATTGAAAATAAGAAGCATAGTAGCACGTTGGCCAGGGTCTGTACACGACCAAACAATTTTCAATAATAGCAATTTGAAAAGAGATTTTGAAGCTGCCAGGTATAGAAATTTTTGGCTAATAGGAGATAGTGGTTACACCTTGCGTGAGTACCTTATGACCCCTCTTCAAAATGTTATGACAAGATCGGAGAATTTATATAATGAGTCATTGTTTAGGTGGCGAAATACCGCAGAAAGACAGTATGGTGTATGGAAACGGCGCTTCCCAGTATTGTCCGTAGGTATGAAAATTAATATTGAAACGGCTATGGCAGTGATTGTGGCAACAGCCGTTGTACATAATATAGCATGAACGATGATTTCCCCGAAGAACCAGTTGAGATTGAAAGGAATGATGAAGTCGAAAGGGGAAGATTACCCGAGCAAGATGAGCAAAGACAAGGGCACTTTACAAGGCAACTGTTAATTAATGAACATTTCGCTAGATTGTAAATGTTGTACGTATAGTAATAGTGTGATAAATGTGTTGTAATTTTATTTGTTCTTCAATGATTTTTATAAATATATTAAAGTTGGTATTAATAAAAGAATTTTTTAAGTGAAAATATGAATAGTGGTTTTTGATTTCAAGAATAAAAAGAAAAAATGATTTGTATAATAAATAATGCATTTCCTGCTTGAAATAAGTTGTCTAGTTAATGCATTGCATACAAATATTAATTTTAAATTGAAAGGTTTTTAAAAAATATCGATCATTTTAATTTTTCGAACATTTAACAATAGGCGCTGTCGAGCCTACTGCAGCTTGCCACTGCACTGGTAGTATGTATAGCAACAGAGGAACCAACCACCTCAATTTCAATACACTGCGAAAGAATTGACCTCAAAACTTTGATACCAATAAAATATTTATTAAATTAACCACTATGAACTAATAAGTATTATAAAATAAATTTAGAACTAAAACGCTAAACATATATAAGATAATTATTATAAATAAATTTATACCATAAAACATAATTATAAATTATTAATACTACCTATCGTAACTATTTTTCTAATTCTTTTTTCTTAATTTCTATTCTAAATTAATTAATTCAATTTTTTTTAAATACTCAACTTCCATTTTGAGTCGTGTATCGCGCCTTTCTTCTTCCTTTTCCAATACATACATTTTTTTGTCTAAATATGTATCTTTGGGCATGGGTGGGTTGTCGTTGGTCGTTTTTAGTTTGCGTCTCGTTTTCTTTTTAACATAGTGGGCGTATATGTTGCCCCAATTTTCGTTTGTTGAAATTACGGCTGGTACGTCTGTGTCCGGTACTGCACCTCCACTCCCGTCTTCAAAAACTACTTCTAATGGTCGACTTGTGTCACTTCTAATAGCTTAACTTGGGCCACTCTGATGGGTCGACTTGGGCAACTTCTAATGGGTCGACTTGGTACACTTCTTGATCTAGTTCAACTAATGGTCGTATTGGTTTAGCCGATCCTGCTGCACCATCCTCGTCGTGGGGATTGTACAAACCTCCAACGGTTTTTACGTTTAAGATTTGAAGCACCACGTCATAAATGATGCTTTTCCTATCTGGGGGTTTTTCAGCCCCGCCACCTGTACCAATCATATAGGTATTCCGGCTTGTATAATATTTCCTGGCTGCCGTTTTTAAATTATCGTATTTGCTTTTTAACTGGGACACTGTCCTTGGCCCATACATACTGTTGAATTGGGAAGTGATTTTTTCCCAAGCAGCTTCCTATAAAAACGAAGAATGAAAGAATTATTAGAACACGGATTACTAATGTAAGGTTATGCAGTACTTACCTTTTCTGCCGGCGACACAAGATTTTGTCGTTTTATTCTCGATAATATGTTTAAAAGTTAATATAATATGCGCTAAACGCAGTTCCGCTTCCAAAGAAAAATTATTCCCACGAGGAATTTTTGGGGTTTGGGAATTCCTGGACATTTTAAAGAAAAACGATACAACACACACAAAAAAAAATCAAACGCAACAACCAACGACCGATCACAACTACGAAATCAAAGGAAATGACACAGAATGGGACCCACATGTGCCCAAGTTAAGTGAGTTGCAAACCTATTTCATTGTAGCCAACCAAAAGTTTTGGTACAAAATTTCACTTTAGCTAAAGTGGTGTTGCATTTCTTTATGAAACGCTTCAGCTTTAAAGCAACCTTAAAGGAAACTTTAACTTAAAGTGGGCTTTAGTAAAAGCCACTTTAAAGTGAATATTATGAAACTGGGCGTAAGTTATTTAAAAAATTGCCTTTATAACTAATCTAAGGTTTTTTAGAACTAATTGATATAATTCAATATATACATTAAAAATATCGGCGTTTTCATGTTGAAATAGTCCACTAATAATATTGACCTCTATAATAACATCAAATCAACTGTCAAATACAAGTAAATGGCATTGTCATTAAGCATTTCGTTCAAAATTCTCGCCATATGATTTTTTTTCTTTTTGAACAACCAAATTAAAATGTGCTTTAATTCCAACCACTTTAATGCCATTTGCTCTTGCCAATCATCTTGTATCTGACAGTTGCATAAATTGTTTAAATTTCGAATATTCATGAATATTTATTAAATTAAAAGTTTCCCTATAGTGTGCTCTTCGTAGTGGACTATTTGAAAACCAATTGTAGATTTCTTTACATAAAAAATCTAAACTACTCGGCAAAGTTTCAGCGGCCTTGCTACAGCATAAATGTAATGAATGAATGCATTTTACAAGTTGAAGTTTTGGAGCTTTTGATTGTAAAATTGTAAACACCGAATGATTTTTTCCCCATAAATTATTAGCCCCGTCAGTGCCCAATCCACTTAGCTGCTTGATATTTAAACCGGACGATGATAAAAATGTGACAATTATGTCGGCAAGAACTTCAGCCGTCGCGGAGGTAATTTGAATAAGTCCCAAAAAATTTGTATTTTGTAATTTTTTTCTGAGTTTTGCTGTAATATCTGAAACAATAATACGGATTAGGTAAAAATTGCAGTTCTTGAGGGTGCTGTAATTAATACGTACCGAACGCACATACATAAATACTTGCACACAGCTACATCAGTCGATTCATCAATTATTAAGGAAAAGTAGCTGTTGCCAATATCTTCCAGTAAACTTTTTTTAAAACTTGCCCCAATGACGTTTTTAATTAGCATGGTGCATTTTGTTCTGTGCAGTTTTATATTTTCGTAACTTTTCGAATTATTCTTCAAAAGTTCCGATAAATGGTCCAGACTTTTGACACTGGAATGCACAGCAATAAATGAGGCGATCTTTAATTCCTACTCCTTATTTTCAGCTGTTATTTTCAGCACAGTAGTAATTTTTTGCTGCGAGGGAGCGAGATTAATTTTTTTTAAATTCATTTTATGTTGTGGTCGTTCACCATGCCGTTGCAGATCAGTTTTATGTGCGCGTAAAGTTGTTTTGCATACTTTACAATACGCAGATGCCCGCCCCATCAGCGTCCGCTTGCAGCCACCCTAATAATGTTTGTATAAAAATTAATTTAACGTTTTTCAAAATAAATGCAATTTTCAATTACCTTTAAACACAGGAAGAGATTCCCATTCTTTTTGTATTTTGTTTGGTATTTTTTCCATTTATCCATGATGTAGTACAGTAATTGACGTAATCGACGTAACTAACAGCACTAAAGTAACACTTTAATACACGATACTAAATAATCTCGCAATTCGATCACGACGAAAGCAGAGGCAAAACTGATACCAATACCAAAAACTAAAAATTTTTCTCATCTTCCAGCTACCCCCAATCCCAAAACTGTACATTTTTAAATAAAAATCTGCAAAATAAGAAAATTGTCACGTACGATGCCTAACGGAACATCGGTATTGGCAGTATTTATTATTATTTATTACTTTAACTGCGTACCTAACCAACTACGAGTCACAAGCAGTTTAGGGAATAAACGAATAATATATTTTTCAAGTGATAATATTTATTTTTATTTCGTGCTTTGGCATCGTAGAACTTTGGCCTTAAATTTTTAGAAATACTGTTTTATTCGGCTTTTTACAATAATACCAAAGTACCGATTGAATGATTAAATCACGGAAGCGCCCGTTCATTCCTCCTTTACCCATCCGCATAAATCATTTAGCATTCTTAGTGTCGACTCAGCTGTGTTGACCATTCGACCAGATGTGTGACAGGACAAGGTGCACCTTCAAATCCTGACAAACGGGCGGGGACAAAAAGATTTGCAAAGAAATTTAAAATTTTATGGTTAAGAACCGCTGCGGGAGTTTAAAAAATCGCCCAATTTGCGCCAATCGCAAATCTTAAATTTTAATAGCAATTTCAAATTTTTATCGCCCAAATAGTGATTAATCGCCCAATTTGGCGACACTTTTACTGAGGGAAAATTGCTGTGCAAAGCGCTCGCGCGAGGTATTGAGAGCTCCGGCGTGGTACAGTGAATCTTCTGCTATCTGTTGCTATGTATTTTTATTATTGTTGCTATTTATTGTTGCTATATATTCTTATTATTTGGGCGTGGTTGGGGGTGGTTGAGGGGAGCTGGAAGCTGGAATATGTAGAAAATAAGTGAAAAAATTGCGAAAAAACCGGAAAAATCAAACACTTTTAATGATTTTTTTACAATTTAACGGGGCAAATTCCCCCCAAATCTACAAATGTTCATGTTTTCGACCTTGTTCAGTGGTCTAGCCCCTCAAAAAAAAAATGTAAAGGCTTAAATAATATTTTCCGTCCCTAGGAATTATCGAAAAATGATAAAAATAGGTGGGGGGGGGGGGCTTCCCCCGAAAACGGCGGGTGATGGGGAAAACGGGGGTTATATTCGGATTCAGGAAGTCATTTTAATAAGAATCCGCAGGAATGGTGTCGGGGCTTGAAAAAGAATTTTTTTTGCCGCCCAGTGTAATCAGTAACGGTGGGTAGAGGGATTTCGTTTGCGCAGTGACTAACGTCATATGACAGATTCTTTGTGTTTTAAAGTGTGAAAATTGCTGTTGCTGGGATAGAAGGTTTAGCAGAGCCTGGTTGTTCAACTTAGCACCATTATTTCCGCAATCCTTTTAACATTCAAGGACTGATAATACACCATACCGCAATGGTGCGTCTCTGATTTATTGTGTCATTTAGCTTAAATAAGGTTAACAATTTAATGTCAATATGATAGATGTAAAAATGTTACCAATACCAAACTTGGAAATTACTAGATTCTAACATTAGTTCCGATTTTCACCGCGTCTCAATCTAGATTTTGTAGCCTGTAAATGATTGTCAAGCACAAACAAATATTTTCGAAAATAATTACAAAATAAGAATATACAAACACAAATGCATACCAAAATTAGTAATAAAGGAAAATACAAATATTATTATTTTAGGGCTTATACATAAAACGGGGTAAAACAATTATTGCAGAGGTACAGTGCAACTAGTGCATAATGTCTTGGTTCGCTGTTCAATTTTCCTTTTACCACATCCAAAACATCTCCTTCGTGTGTTAACTTGCACTGACAAATGATCTCCTACATTGTACAAATGGCGCGCTGAAGCTGACGGCCGTCCATTTGAACGTTTTCTAACTAATTTCGCATTTTCTCGATCTTTACTAATAATTTATTCTGCCAAATCGATTAGAAATGTTAAAGTTGTTTCTTTTTTATGGTTTATTTCGTTATACAATATTCACGCATTTATTACTGAAGTCACCGGTAGTTTATAAAAGACTTTCCTCCACGATTTTCCAGACTTCCTATTAAAATCGTAAAAGACTCGTTAAGTGATCAGATAAATCTACTCCGCCCATATATTTGTTGTAATCCGAAATTGATTTTAGACATTGCAATTTCTTTTCACCATTTTTCATTTTTCGACTAACCTGCTCCATTTCTGCTGAATGGCAATTGCTTAGCACGAAAACTTCTTTTGTATCTTGCCAAAAACTGGCTGTAAAGCCTGAAGAAGTGGCGACAATTTTGTAATCTCCTCTTTCTAATTTTGTTTCTATTTCAGGAATGTTTTTTCGATTTTTCATACAGGTACCATTTGCCGCAAATGAAGTAAAAAAACCTATCAAAGAATAAAAATATGTCCGTATTAGTGGATATATATTCTACGAGGTTATTCACTACGCGTTCTCCGAGAGTTGATTCTTTGTTAGATTCAAGGTCTTTTCAGGAATAAATATCAAAATTGTACACATAGCCAGTTTTCGAGTCACATAATTCCCATATTTTTACACCTTTTTTTATAGGTTTCAAGGGCAGAAACTGTTTGAGGGAAGAGCGACCTTTAAATTTGGCCATAGATGCATCGATACTCAAATGGGAACATAAAATTCTGGCTGACTGAAATCTTTGTTTCAAGCAAGTAACTAATTCGTGGACATAATATGTCTTACTAGAATTTTCAGGTTTCTGAGGATTAACATAATACATTTTTGAAAGAAGCATGGTACAGCGGTCACTAGTTATTGCCTATTTTATACAAGGATTTACTTGACTTTTTTATTAGACCAATGATCATGATATGATGGGAGTCGATTGTAGCACATTACAAACATACAGCTGGTAATAATCGTAATCTCGGCTGCATCTGTTGGAGGAAACACTTTCCTTTTTTTAAAATAATAATTATACTAATAAAGGAATTTATTGTCACACAAGTAACTTAAAATAATAACATTATAACACAAAAAGATTAAGAAAAAAATGTGACAAGGGCGGAGTTCAGTTGTTATAAAAAACACCTATTCTTCCACTCAACCTATCTAAATAACTGTTACTGCAATTATATTTAATTGAAATAGGCGGTCCAAAGACATTATAATTATTAGATTTGTAAGTGATTTGTGGTTGACAAAATTGAATTCAGAACTAATCGGTAATTTTAATACATTTTTTAAGTAAACAAATACTCTTAGGCACTGTGTTGATGTTCAAAGAGATACTCTGACAAATGTCGTTTAAAAGAAGAAATTGGAAGGTCGCTTATGCGAGATGGCAAGGAGTTCGAAATATATGTCGCGGTATATGTAAAAGAGCGTTCAAAAAGTGCAGATTTGTGAATTGGGTTAAGAGCCCTTTGTTCCTAACGTTAATATTGTGAACATCTGTTCTAAATCTAAACCTATCTAAAAGATAAGTTGGCGTTTTAGACAAAAGTAATTTATTAATAAAGCGTGCGAAGTGCATAAAACGACGATTTCTCATGTTCAACCATTTAGCGTCTCGGAATTTGTGAGATATGATCAAATTTTCGCAAGCCATAAATTAATCTTAGGCATGAATTCTGAATACGTTGTAATCTTTTGGTATTTGTACTATCCAAACAAGGATCATAAACAATATCTGCAAAATTAAAGTGAGAGTTAAAGTTGTTAAAAGCTTTTTGTATACATTTACTAACATGGCCGTTAAATCTTAAATTGGAGTCCATTATTAATCCCAAATTTCGGCAAGAACCCTGTATAGGCACAGCTGCACCTTCAACGTTGATAGTAATTAAAGGTAATATTCTATCTCTATCTTTTGATTTACAAAATAGTAGAACTGACGATTTTGATGGGTTAATAAGAAGAGAATTTTTTTACGTAGTAGTAACATTAGAAAGATCTGTATTTATTATATCATTTGCGTTTTGAATATCCGACAAATTAAAAGGCATGTAGAGTTGGGTGTCATCCGCATAAAAATGACATTTGCAGTTTTTAATAATATCAATAAAGTCTGCAGTATAAAGTATATTATATTTCGTTCATAATTTTGATATGTTCGTTTGTGTTTTGTGCAATATATATAAAAAGACTCTTCGGAAACAGTTGAAGAAACACGTCTAATTTCGAAGAACTTCTGTTTACCTTTGCTAGCACTACAGGGTTTCGAATTTCAGGTCTGGTTTTCTTAGGGTGAAAATCGGTAATGTTTACTATATCTTGCCAATGGATATGAATGCTTTCACTTGATCTCTCCGGTTGAGGGTTTGGTTGTGCATTGAGCTCAGGGGCATCTTCTTCAGAATCTGTTGATGTGTCAGTATCTTCTGCGTGTTTGCTACCTTCGAATTCATTTCGTGGCTTTTTGGCGGGAATTTCTTCATCAGATGGTTCATAATCCCTATCTGACTCGTCAGTGGCATGAAAAGGATCTTCAACCTCGGATAAGTTGTTGATAATGTCTTCTAACTCCTCCTGAGTGAGGGATCTTCATCTTATGCTAAAAAACAAAATATTCTCTACAATTTGAAAATTGACACTGTTGGGACGCGGATGTCCCAAACAAAATTACTGCTGGGACTTATGTGTCCCATAGCGTAAATTAGTCCCACAAACCACAATGATTATGCTGTATTGATAATAAAAACTATCTAAGAAAAATATTAATTAATACTTAGATTTCATTAAATAGATTTCATTAAAATATTCGTTCCGGTCTCTTCAAATTTTCAATATTTTTCAATAACCATAGAACAACACGTGGTGTATGCTGTGCTTCACTTAAAGCACAGCATAAAGATTACACAGCAGCGTAACTCACAGAGCGGCACTTTGATCGCTTTACGGCACTGTGGTTGACCTTCAACAATGCATGCGAAAATCTGCCGAATAGTTGCTCTTCTTTACTGTAGAGAGTACGCTCAGAAACCAGGGCCGGATTGTAGAGTTTTTAGTGGACGTGGTAAAGAAATACAGACGCATAATATAATTAAATGTTTTATTTTAAACACAAAGATAATTATTAAATAATGTGTGTGAAAGGAAGTGTCTGAAATATAGCAACAAACTGCATAACCACTTGGTCTTTTATTATGAGGCTATCAAAATTTGTTTGAAACAAATTTTCAAAACAGGTTATGTAATCTACAAAAGTTTTATTTGGCATATGCAAACTACCAAATAATTCGTCATCTGAATAATTGTTGTACGCTCTCATAAAAGTATGCAACGATGTATCATCTAATTCATCATGTGCTTTGGCTTAAACCTCACATGATTCACAGGAATGAATCGTAAGACATTTTTTTAATAAATAGCCGCAAACGTACCGTGTGAAATTTTGTTGTAAAATGTCAGAAGTTTGGTAGTCGGTAGGACCAATTCGTGAAGCTACATTGGTAGGAGTTGCGTCGGTTTCGAATTTCCGCACATCTTGAGCTTTCAACAAAATATCAATATTATCTCGTTCGCAGTTGTCGGTTCCCGAATGCAGCATATTAAAACAAACATGTTATTTCCTCCTTGCTGCCTTAGCGAGCCAACAAAATTCTCTAAACAATCTTGATTCAATCTGCGGATTAATAAAAATTTGCATTCATTTTCTTTAACATTTTCCCATAAATGCATTACACCATTAATTGTTTGTTTCCAACACCGTATGCAGTTTATTTGTCCCGTGACATCGCCCACTTTCCAATTTAAAACTTGTACATTTTCAAACATTGCGTAACATTCTAATAAAAATTGCTTTTGTTCATCTGTGCCCTTATACGCGTGTTGATATTTTGAAAGTTCAAACGTGGATGACGAATTAAGTATATCGAACAAATTATTAATTTTTCTAATAAATTGTTCCGTTGCTTGGGCTTGTGGAGGAAGTTTTCCAAACCTTATGTACAGGTTCATCCCTGCGGCAACTGTGTTGCTAAAAATTTGACTCGCAGATGTCACTTTCATTTTTCCGAAATTTCCAGGAGAAATATGAGCATCCCCAGTGAGCATTTTATTCCTAACGCGGAAATTTTTCGTTGGCGACGTAGCTGTTAAGTCACTGTTCCTTTGGGCCATATGAATAAAAATAAAGTAAATGCTTATAAGCATAAGGCAGAAGGAAAAGCAAATGCTTAGAGCAAAAGGTAGGAGTAAAAGCAATTGCTTCATTCAATATGAATAATGATTACCTTATACTTGCAAGCAAATGCTTCATAAAAACGAGTAAAAGCTCATATCTAAAATATGGGAGGTTTGTAGGTACTCATTTGTTTCACGCTTCTGAATAACAAAATTGTGCGTGTTTAGACCTGCAGTTTACGCAGTTGTAGCGACCTGCTGCGCACATACGGCTATTAAGTGTTCAAAATGTCGTCATCCGAAGATGATGTTACATGTGAAAGTGATAGTAAAGTGCAGGTGCTAGACTTTATAGCAAACATCCAGAGATCCTTAGTAAGTCACAGACGCCCGCATCTAAGAAAAAGAAAGAAGACGCGATAAAAAAAATATTAGAATTATATGAAAGTGTTATGGGGCAGTTAATAACTACAGGACAACTAATGAAAAAAATCAATAACATGAAGACACGTTTAAAGAAGAAGACCGATGTAAAAAAAACCGGTAATAAGCCTATTAAACTTCTCCCATGGGAAAAAACTTTATACGAGGCAATGGAGGGAGACTCAAATCCAACTGTGGCGAAAATAGCAGGTAAGAACAAAAATGAAATATGTTAGGGTGTAGATAAAAAATACAATTTCGAATTAAAAAAAAAAGATAGTTGCCCAAATACGAAATGTCTAATTTATCAATTTTTTTTCATGGCAGGAGCCAAATCATATGGCACGTCATCTCCAAGTACATCGTTTGGAGACACAGTCACTGCACCCTGTTCCAGTTTGGATCAATGTGAAAAAATAGCGACGGTTGCTACTCCTTTGCCACTGCCTCTACGTCGACAGCGAGTAACAACTGCACTACCAGGCGAAACAGAGGAAACTGGAAAACTGTCCAACGTAGAGCTACAACGGTTAGTTTTGCTAGAACAGCTACAGACTACCCGAGTCCAAAGAGAGTATTATGAAAGGAAATTACAAAGCGATGCCGTGCAAATAGTAGACGAAGGGGGAAAGACATATGCGAACCTGTGATTGTTGGGTTTTGAGCAGGGCCGGATTTAGAATTAAGTGGGCTCCCTTTTCAAAATAAACATTTTCGCACAATATACAATGTAGTTTTTTTTTAAACCTGACATAGGCTATTTTTTTATTTGAAGTGACAGATTAGTATTATTTCTAAAGGAAAAGTTGTTGGAAATAGTTTGAAATTATATTACTCTACATTGTATTCCCATTTACTTTAAGTTTACAATTAATAAACATTTATTACACACACATAGATCACTAATTACTGTGCGTTATAATTGTGAATTATATTGGCTAAAGCTTCACGCACTTCCTGACCACGGACACGTAAGTTGTCATTCTCTTCCTCATTCCCATTAACAAGATCACCGTCTTCATCTTCATCATTACCTTCAAAATCTGGATCCTGCAAGGCCTTAGCAATGTTGTGTAAAATGATACAAGCTACAATTATGTCTGGAACATTAACCAATTTCACGCGACAACAATATTTCAGTATAGGAAAGCGCCGTTTCAGCTGTCCAAAACACTGCTCGATTATTACCCTTTCCTTTGACAACAGTTTGTTATAAGCCTTCTTTACGTCTGTGTCGACAGGTTCTCGATAAGGAGTCATAAGCCAAGGTTCAATTCCATATCCCTGATCAGCAATGAGAACGGCGTTCTCTGTACGTCGCATTACTTCTCTCACTTCGGAATTTTTCCAGATTCGGCTGTCATGTACCGAACCAGGCCAGCTCACATCCACGCTGGTGATTATGTACTTTCCATTACACGTAGCTTGTACGTTCAAAGTTGCTTCTCCTTTGCGGTTTATGTATTCGTCCCCGTGTAATTTCGGTTTCTCTATTTTCACATGTGAACAGTCTAGTGCTCCAATAGCAGTCGGAAATCTAAACTGACTTGCCCACAGTTCTTTAGCTTCCATTATGGCATGGTGACTTTTAGGAAACTGAATCCAACGATTAGCCTGTGGAATTATTTTTTTTACCACCATTCGCACAGTGCGAGAAACAGTCGACTGCTCAATGCCTAGCTCTTCGCCAATTCCGCTTTGAAAACCTGGATTTGCCAAATATCTTAAACAGACTTTCATTCTGTGCACAGCTGATAATGCACCACCACGGCGTTCTACACTCTCGTCTAAAAAGTTCTGAGCTAACCATTCCACATTTTCCTCTTCAAACCGGAACATACTTTTAAAATCACTCGTTCTCGGTGCACGCCGTTGCTTGTAGTACTTTACATTTCGTAGATTTATCATTTCAACCATTTTTACTTTCAACCAAACAAACAACCGTGTAAAAGAAACGCGCGGAACCTCTAATAGTGACAGCTCTGATGCTACTGAATAGCAGCATCACTTTTCCACAAGTAAATACTCGCACTTGTAAGCAAATGGTTGGCTTTATTCATACGTTTGAAGCCAATCCTTTTATATCACGAGCATTTGCTTCATACTTTTAAGCAAAAGCATTTACTTACAATATTATTCATACCCCTTAAAGCTTTTACTTTGAATTTTGCAAGTATAAGCATATGCTCCCTTTTATTCATATGGCCCTTTATTCAGTGTCAAATTGCACACAAAATATTTAGTGACGTCACAAACCCGCTCGCAATTTTACACTAAAAAGGAATTGTGTGTTCTATTACACAGTGTAGGAATTGCATCCACACACAAGGCATTTTTACACAAAGTAAACTGATTTGTCACGTGAAGTAGGTATTGTGTTTAAAAGATGTAGGCAATGTGTTTAAAAGATGTAGGCAATGTGTCTCTGCCTTCCAATGACACAAATACGTAACTTTGAAATGTGTAGTGTGACACATTGTAGGCACTTTGTTCTTAAAGTTACAGATTGAATAGGCTTTGGACACAAAATAGTAACCTTCCCTAAGATTGTACTAAAAAGTCACATGCCAGCTATGTGTAACACTATAAAGGAATAATAACCACAATTTTTCCATATGTACACAAGGCGTGTATATTCCGTCGTACGTGTGTGTGCTTCGTTATTAAAATGGATAAAGTTAAAATGTCGTTGTCTTCTGATAATAAACGTTTTCGACATTTTAGAACAACTTCGTCATACTGCAGGAAGGTAAAACGTTTAAGTGTCAATTATATTTCACGTTCGCCTAGAGCCAAGTCGGCGACTAATGATCTACAGACAAATACATCATACACTACTTCCTCCGAAATATTGAAAAATCAGGAGGTATCAAGACGTTTACTTAATTCACTTGTTTGTTTACAAGTAAAAGTGTCGAATCAATCAGAAGAAGCAGAAGAATCGACCCAATCGGATGTAAAGTCAAGTTCTAGTACCTCGAGTAGTGCTGGTGTAATTGTGTGCCAACCTTCGTGTGCAAATGAACAAAGTAATACATTTAGTTGGCAAGAAGATAAAAATAAATTTGAGGCTGAATTTAGTGAGTATTTATCAGATGAATCAGACACATCAGAAAGTGAAAGCAGCACTTCTAGACAAGTTTCGTTCCTGGAAGAGTTTAGAAATTGGATTCTTACATTCAAAATTCCTAATCGTGCCGTTAATGCTTTACTCTCTATAGTTAAATCTCAAGAAAATTTCAAGTATTTACCTGATGATTGCAGAACTATCCTTAAAACCCCTAAATCAGTCAACATTGTCCCTAAGGGTGTTGGGCATTATTGGCATAATGGACTTAATCGGTGCTTAATGGATTTGTTTTCAAATTTTGAGGAACCGACATCAGTCTCCCTTATGATCAAGTGGTCGTTGGCCTACAATCTGTTCCAGACATCGGTAAAATTTGCCGCTTTGGCCCGTTGGAGTGTGGTCCCTCTGTAAACAGGGATATCCACCCTTCTCGAACTTATGACGAGATGACAGCTGTTTCATAAATAGTCCGTTAGCTCAACCACGATGTGCCTAGCCTCTGCGATGAAGATTGAGTATATGGCGTATATCAACCTTGTTACCACCTGTATCGAACGTGCTTTAGTATGGTCTAAGAGTGCCCCTCTGAAGGTATGGTTCACCGTCCCATTCCAGAATTGGGTGGTTATAAAGCTGGAAAAATAGGGAATCGTGAATCTGCGTGTCAGTGTTTCTGATCTAATTGGTACGGTTGTCCATTCATATCTATTTGAGTGTATGAAAACCCGTCGCCCTCTATTATTGCCGGTTGCTTGTCGAGCATGAAATTTATAAACAGGTCAAAGGGTACAGCGATCATTAGTGATGTTGGTGACTTTCTATCCTGTTGTCGGATTTCGGGTCCAGTATACTCCGTCGTTCGACACAACTTGATGTTTTGTTTATAGTTTCATGTTTGTAGTTTTCCTCAGAGATCGATAGCGCAATCACTATTGCGCTGAGTCTTATCAGAGGTGCGACTTCCATAAGTGATTTATTTACAGGCATGAGATATTTTACAAGGAAAACCATTGAGATAGAGATGTTGGCGACCTAGTCATGGCACCTAGTACCCCCGTCGCAGCTGGATCAGCCAACCGTTGTGCGAGTGACGTGTAAGTACGGACTATATGGAACAGCTAGAGTTTTCTCATAGGTACCGGTCCATGTGGATACCGTCAATCAATGCACAGGGATTGTGTGACTAATATGTGAACCAACATAATGGTTTTTTAGGTGAGGGATCTTTTCCTTTTGATGGTCCCTTACTTTCATCTTCTGTGTCAATCGGTGATGATTTGGATGAATTTTGGATAAGGGTCAGTGTTTCTGTCTCACTTTCTATTGTTATTGTGGTAGTCATGGATTTCTGTGATTTGATGTCTGAGCTGATAGTTAGTGCGTTTCTGTTACCAAGTCATGTAGTTTATTTCTTGAGTTGTGGTTGTGTCGAACAACTTCATGCACATCTCGTCTGTGAACATTAGGTACACATTTCTGTCGTATTAGCTTCTTGTATTTTTCCTGATTTGTCTGATTCTTCGTTAGCAGACCTATCCCACGGTAGAACAGAACCATGCCCTCTTCGTACATGTTCCGTTGCGTCACAGTCCACGAAGCTAGTCCTTGGGATGATGGCATGTCCGGTGGACTTGTAATGTTGGATTCCGACTGTTTCCAGCTTCGGACGTGAGTGCCGCATTTGACGCCAGCAAAGTAATGTGACGTCATATAAGACCAAGAGTCCCATGATGTACGATTATATAGCTGTATTTTTGTTCCTGATCGTCCAACTGTGTCTTGTCCTGTTGCGGCGGACGACAGGGGGGCTGTCGTGGACCCAACCTCTTTAAGAGGCTTGGATATTGTGACAGCTGTTAAATTGAGGGGGGGGGGAGAGGTAGAGCTCGATATCAGTGCCCTGGGAATCTGAGTTTCCAAGAGCAATGAGCTCGTACCCTCCTGCTCCTTGTCCATTTTTCATTTAATGCCACATTAGTTAATAGAAGGACCGCTTCTTCCTCCTAGTTTTTATAGCGGTTTGCGTTTGTTATTTCAGTTCTTCTTGTTGTCCGTTTCGACTGCCTTGTTTATATAATGGTTTTTCAGATTATATTTGATGTTTTTCCAGATAGAGGGCAAACCCAAACTGTGAGACCAGCAGTCTGAATCTGATATAGGCCGAATGAGCATCTCTGACCACATTCCAGAAAGTGGACGGGGCAAGCATACTACTTTACTCGCGTACAAATTAAATTGAAACCCCAAGCTCAGAAAGGAATACTTGTAGGGCAGCGATAGTGGAAACAAAAAAATTAAAATATTTAAAGCAATCTACACATTTACATATATTTGTAAACCCATATTTACCTATAAATGTTTACACGTTTAAACCTTTAATGCCTAGTGGTATTCTTTTAATTTTGAAAGTTTGGAGAGCCAACATCAAGGGGTTTTGCAAAACAATATGGGATACGTTGTCTAGTATAAGACATGACAGTTATGTAATTTTTGTGAATCACTGATACATCTTTTTCGTTTAATATAATGGAGTCTTATTTCCAGATATCATGTTTATGCACAGTATATCATACTCATGCGTTTCTAAATATAATCTCTGCACAACAGAAATGTACTTACAAATGTCTCCCTTTAATCTTTACAAACATTTACTTTATTTGCGTGAGATACTTCATACACTTCTTGAGGTTCATCTAAGTAATCAACATCGTCTAAATTAGTGTTTCCTAACTTTTTTGCCACACCTCAACGCTTTAAAAGATTTTGAATCCCCCTCCCTCCAGCTAACAAAATACACAAAGACTTTCCCCTTGCTTACTAAGAACAAAAATACAAGTTTTGTTAGGAGAAAATATATTGTTTAACATCAAAAAAGAATTCTAGAAACACTAATATCGTGTAATGGCACCGTTTTTATACATAATCTATTAGGAATGTAGTTGTAAAGATCGAAACAATTCTTTTCATTAAAAAATTTCATGCTGTTTGGACAAGGAAGCTGATCCGTCATGCTTATAGCGGAGATGTTTTGATATGAAGCAAGTTTTTTTCAGTTCCACATTCAATAATATTTAGGAGAAAAGATGTCTTACCTGTATGAAGGCTCACGGCAATAACTGGATCATTCCTAATATTAGACCAGCCATCAGTTATTAAGGTGAGTGGCCTTTTACTCTTACTGCATGCTTCTTTAAATTGATTATTTACTTCTATACTAATCGCATCTAACAGATCACTAGCTAATACCTTTCTAGAAGGGGACTTTTACCCAGGTCGCAGTAATTCCATTAAACTTTTAAAACAACCTGATTCAACTTGTCTAAATGAAGTCTTGGATAAAAAAAATATTTTGCCACTGCAATATACAACTTATGTTTCATTTCCTTCGAAGTTTTTATAACCTGAAGTTTAGTAAAAGTGAACTCGAACTACATGCAGAAGATGGCTTGCATTTTTTCTTTTCGTTAGAAGTTAACAACGTGGAAGTGGAAACCAGTGATGAACTTTCAATATCACCATCATCAGTCTTCTTCTCGTGCTCAGTAATATTAATGTCAGTCTCAGTCAACGAAGTCGAAACAACGGAGCCTAACAACGAAAAATAATTAAAATATCTAAATTAAATATTTTTATCAAAATTAAATTATTATAAATTATGCAGTTTCAGTCTGCTTCAATGTTTCAAGCTTTATGTCAACTTTTCAAATTATTAGTTATAACACACAGTTCACGGTAGGAGCAGGTATGCGTTGTTGCATTGAACCGTACGTACTGTTATTTGTAAATTAAATTCAGAATTCTAGATTTTAGAATAAAGTTTATGTAATTTAAAATTTATCAACACAACAATATTCAATATCAACCCTTTAAATTTTGCAATAATAATAAAATATATACACATGCATTTTATTATTTTATTTTATTTAATATGCCTGTTGCTGCTGGTGCTGGTGATACAAAAACTACATCGTCTGTTGAAATGCTCTTGTTTTCGTGAATTTTATTAATTTCTGTTTCTATTGAGGTAGACGTAGAGCTAGTTACAGTAGAATATAGTAGTTTCCGGCGTGATCGGTTCACTTTCGTTCAGGTCACCGTCACTGTTGGTATCTGTTGATGATGAGTCTGCGACATGTGATCTATTTTTATGACACTTTTTAAGGTGATTCTGCAGTCTCTCGACGTTTCCATTGAATTGAAAGCTTTGCAGCTTACGACACCAGCAGCTTTTTAAAATTAGTTTCAAACATGCGACTGACGGCTGCCGCCCCCATGATTACCACTACTGGCTGCGGTAGTTTTAGTTTTATTATCCATTTTCTAGTTTCCTCTAGAATAAACAAAAATTAACAAAAACACACTTAACTGCAAAGCAAACAGCTAAATAAAATAAAACTGCTGAACTTCCCATTATATTAGGTTAAGGTTGTGTTTGTAGATTAGAACTTCAGTTTAAAGTTATGGTTTAAAGGGTCTGCATCTGCAATAATGAAAGGCAAAGACTGTAAGATTGATACTTATCTACCAACTTCGACCTAACAATAAACAATTTTACTTGGCAGTTGGCATAAGTATATATTATTGTCAATAATGAAATATATAGGATAGATAACATCAATACAATAAGTATAAGTTAAGTAATTAATAAAACTTCAAAATAATAAGTACTTACATTTGTATACAGAGTTCACTTTTTCAAATAGAAACAAACCAGCAGCTGCTAGAGGCTAGTGGTCATTGAACTAACTATGTTCTAACACCATGACATATATAACATAACCACGAAGTGCTATAAACTAGGGTGAAAAATTCAAATTCACACTTACCAAAAAAAAAAAAAAAAAAACCCAGTGGGTCGTCTTTTAGTAAGAAAAGTGGGGTTTTGTCCATCCGTGACTGTTAGTCTTTTCGGGTTCTTTTGAATTAATTAAATAGGGCTTACAGGGTTTTTCATAATTTAAAACTCCAATAATTAAATTTGCAATATATCCCCGGCAGGTATCGGTAGTCTCTCCAACAGAAAAATATATGCAATTACTTCCAATTATATCTCGAATCGAAGTGATGGTTTTGACGTAAATGTTATCTCTATATTTTTTTCCTAGAGTAGTTTGATCGGGCACATGTTTATTGGTGTATTTTTCTAAGAATAATTTAAAACTCGAATTTAATAACTTTGTAAGAGGTATGTTAGCGCTAATTAATGCATCACATAAATCAAAATTAAATTCTTCTTGAAGATTCAGCTTCGACGATGTAGCAAAAGATTCCCGTAGAGGCAATTGCAGTTTAGTTCGTTTACAGTTGGCGTGATGCGAAGCCGTCTTTGTGTGTTGAATCACTTGACATTTTTTATCAGATGCCATATGTAGCAATAAAGCCTTACTTAGTTTATTTTTAACATCTACGGGGTAGGTATGACCAAAAAATATGCAGGTGCACCCTGAATTTAAAATTAGTTGAACGCTTAGGTCGCTGTTCAGTGTTCACAATGAAGTTCAACTGGAAGGAAAATTGGACTATGTAACTGCTTCGAAACTCAAAAGTTAAACTAATTGCAACAAGACATAACAAGAAGATCTACCCCTCAGAGTTCTCACAAGAATGTATTGGAATAGACAAAGCTATTAGTCATTTCCTAAAAAAGTCTTTAAGTGATCCATCCTGATTTGAACCTATTCATGTAAAATGTCATTTGAGACATTCTTTAGAAGCTTAGAACTACCTAACATTACAATTTCAAACAAAGGGGAATTTAAAGCTTCTTAGAATTTGCTTGTATTTGTTTAAGAGTTAAAAATTTGCGTTTTATGGAAAATAGAGGCAAAATAAGAATTATCGATGTAAAAATGTATGCACAAATGATTGCAGAATCTTCTTAAAATTAAATGCATTTTTTACTTAGGAGTAAATATGCTTGAACATGCTCTTGATAAAATTTTATGCACAAGGGTCCTGTAATATACAAAAATTAATAGGCTTAATTAAACTCCATTTGCGTAGATACGCTCAGATCCAAAAGCTCGAATCTGATATATTAGTTTAGAACATGCATTTGCATAAAACGACTGCCTTGGTGATCAATATCTATTCCACATTAGTGACCAATATTTATCCTATATTGGTGACAAATACTGATTCTACGTTCTTGACCAATATTTATTCTACATTGGTAATTCATATTAATTTATTCTTTATTAATAGCCAATATTAGTTCTATGTCTTTTTCCGATATAGATCCTTCTTGACAATAAATACCGTGTTAGATTGGTTACGTATACAGGGTGGATCAAATTAAGAGGGCACCATTGCTAAGTTCGTTGTTATTGGAGCTACGAAGTCGGTTAAATTAGCAAACTAGTAGATTTAAATCCTCTGATTACGATAGTGAAACTAGAAAAAACAATCGAGCATCCAGTTATCGAGTTATTTTGAAAAATGTGCAATCTGTATGTTTTGCAACAATCGATGTAGAATTAATTTGTCAACATAAATGCCCCTATAATTTTCTTGATAAATTCAAAATACCTAAATTATGTGATCTACGACCACCACTAAAAGTAGGCCTTTTAGCGCTAGCTTGTTTCACTAAAAGTGACGTTTTATAGTTTACTTTTAGCCCATGTGCTAAAAGTGAAGTGAGGTTATAAAACTACAATTTCGAACTGGAAGTGAAGTTGTAAAGTTATTCTAGTTGCTTCTTGTGATACAGGTAAAGTGTTTTTGAAATAATTAAAGCGTTATGTAATGAATACAGTAAGATGTGGAGTATTAATAATTACATTTCGTAGCTGACCTTGACTACTGCCATTCACAAACATTCGCCCGCGCGGTATGGCTTACTGTTTATTATGACATAAATTAGAAGTGTCGTAGATGCAAACCTTTGTTAAATCGATATTTATGGATTAATAACAGTAAAATTAAGGTCGTAGATAAAATATTGTATGCAACGCGTGCTAAAAGTCGTTTATGCACGAGACATGTTATGAAACTCAGCCTTCGGCTTCGTTTCATAATTTTCATGTCTCGTGCATAAACGTCAACTTTTAGCACTTGTTGCATAAATAGCTATAAAATAACTGATTTAAACCTTTTAAAGTCGAGTATCCATGGAGCAGAACAATAATTTATATGAGATCAACAATAATGTAAACAACTTACTATGATTTTTGGATACATTTTGGACTCCTGACTACATTATTGTAATTTTTTGTTCTGATCCAAGAGACGTATATGCTTAATGCTTATGCCCTTAATTTGATTCACCCTGTATAGTTTATTTATAATTTACAAGTATTGAATAAATATTTAATTTAATATACAGAAATTCAATATTTTTCTTAGTATAATCATGGGAAAGGGATGTTTAAATACAAATGTTTTAATATTCAACCAACTATATAATTAGAATGTTATAATATATACGTATGAAATTAGGTGTGCCTTGGATGGCTGGCACTCGCCAGAGATGGATATATCGCGTCTGCCTTTTTGCACACATTTATTTACATCATTCCGCTCAAGGTACTTATGAACCTATCTTACTCAATTTTTGCTATATCATAATTCAAAATTTATTTTCGCTTACAGTACAGTTTTATTTTGCGTATAGCCAAAATTAACAAACTCGAGTTGTTTTAGGAAAGCGTGATATGTCAAGATTCCACAACTACCTAATTAGTGTGGAATCTCACCATATTACGCTTTCCTAAAATAGTTACAGTGCGTTAATTTTGGCTAAAAATAAGGATGAAACTGCACTATAAGCGAAAACGAGTTTTGAATTACAATATATAGCCAAAATTGAGCAATGTACGTCGATAAATAACTTGAGCAGAATGATGTAAGTGAATGTGTGCAAAAAGGCATACGCGATAAATCAATCGCTGGGGTGTGCCAACCATCTAAGGCACTCCTTGATTGCTGGCGGAATTTAGCATTGGCATTCACCTATGTACAATATCTCCGTTTACACCCTGTATAGTAGAAATACATTCACAACAATAATTAATTTTTTATACGGTCTTTAGTCGTTGCCAAAAAGAGTGATACCCTCAATACAACGTTGTAACTTCTGGAGTTTTTTCATAATGTTATAGATGTTCTTGTGAATAGTTTCACTATCCTTTGAAAATACGATTTCTTCCTAAAATTGATACAAATAATATTGTTGCAATTTCAGGCATAATTACATGGGCCGTGTAGTCGAGTAAACGTGTTGCCTTGCCGCTGGTATCAATTCAAAGTAAATTATATTTCGTGGAGGTTAAAGTGCTGAATCAAGATGACTGGTTGCGATACGCGAACGGCTGCTAACCGTGAAGAATCGATAACTAAATTATTTAAGGCTGTGATTGGAAACAAAAATTTTATCGATCAACTTGCTAATAAAATTTCCGAAAACCTGGGCAACGTCATGGAGGCGAAAATACAATAGTTGGAAAATAGGGTGTCTTCATTAGAAGAAAAGCTTAGTGACTGCGAACAGAAGCTGGATGATCTGGAACAGTATGGGAGGTGTTAAAGCTTCAAATATTTTTGGTAATAACAAACTTGCAGATTTACCTGACCAACTAAAAAACGGAAATGAAATTAATAACTATTTCATTAACAGTAATCTTGCCTAGTGAAAAACGTGAACGAAATGATTTCGTTTTATGATAACTCTGAGAGGCTCACTAATTCATTTTTCTCATTTACCTTAGTGGATCAACGGGAAATACCACTTATTATCAAATCTCTTACGTCAAAGGCAGAAGGCTCTGACTTAATAAGTGCTGATATCCTGAAACTATCATGTCCCGTAATACTGCCCCACATAACTAATATTATTGACAGTTGGCTAATTGAAGGTAAATACCCATCTCACATCCAGCAGAGTACAAGTCCAGTTAGTATTCTACCAGAAATTTCAAAAATTATTGAAAAAATAGTTGACAAACAGTTACGAAATTTTTTACTTCTAATAATATTATTTCGCAAACTCAGTCAGGATTAAAAAAAGGCCACAGTTGCGAAACGGCTTTAACTTGTATTATTGACGACATGGTAAAAGCAACTGATGATAATAAATTGACACTATTGGCGCTCATTGATTACTCTAAGGCATTCGATACCATTAATCATGCTCTGCTCTTATCTATTTTATACCATGTTGGTCTTGATGAAGTGTCTTGTAACTTTTTCAAAGTTACTTAGAAAACAGAAAACAAGCTGTAAAAATTGATGGCAGGTTATCGAGTCTCTTAGATTTACAATCTGGAGTTCCGCAGGGGTCACTCTTGGGGCCCCTGCTCTATTGTATTTATACTTTTAATCTAAACAGTGTAATTAAGTACTCCAAACATCATTTCTACGCGCACAACACTCAATTGTACGCTTCATTTTCTAAACAAAATGTTATACCAGCAATGGAAAATTTTAATGAAGACTTGCGAAGCCTAATTAACTATTCCAACAAACACGGCCTCACCATAAATCCCCACAAAACAGAAATAGTACTTTTTGGCACAAGAAACTAAAAGAAGAATTTATTGATAGTTTCTATTAAATTATTATTGACTCCACACCAATACAACTCAGTAAATCAGTTAAAAACCTTGGACTTGTAATAGATGAGGATTTAAAATTTAATCTCCATGTAAACAAATGTACACAAAAGGCTTACAATTCACTCAAAACAATTTACTCCAGCAGGCAGGTTCTTAATGTAAATACAAAAAAGATTTTATGTAATTCCTTGGTGCTATCTCACTTTAATTACTGCGATACTATATATGGACCGTTTATTGACAAAGTCAACGCACAAAAAATGCAAAACTCCTGTATGAGACTTATTTTTAGAATTCGCATGTACCAACATATTTCTTATAAACTTAATTAAAATGGTTAAATATGGATAACAGGAGATTGCTACATGCTGCTTGCCTTTATCACAAAATTCTCATCTTTCGATCACCACCTTACTTATGTAATAAGATTCAATTTCGCACGGATGTTCACAATCTAAATGTTCGATTCAAGAGTACGCTAACTCCACCGTGGCATAGAACAGAATTTTTTAAACAGTGTTTCTCTTATCAAATAACTAAAATTTACAACAGTATTAATAGCATATTCAAAAGCTTACTCTTGAATCAATTCAAATTCAAATTTCATATTTTTTTATTAAACAAGGACTGAAATACTTCCAGACTGGTGTTAGTAATGCAAATTTATTTTATTTATTATAATTGGGCCCTGATATGCTTATATGTATATATAGCTATATAATATTAGGTTAATTTCTTTATTGGCAAGGGTTGTGTGGAAGAACAGCTAACCGAAAGGTACAGTGCTGAACTCCGCCTTGGGATAGCTGCGTTATGCTATTTTTTTATGTGTATCTTTATTATAATTCAATGGAGCTAATGAAAGACGATTTATTATTATTATTACAACTTAACAATGTTTTATTGAATTGGAGACAAAAGCGGACGCGTACTTAAATCGCCACAAAAGCGGACACCTCAGGTTATCCCATGAGTCATAACACCAAGTCTGCGACATTAGCGGACACCTATTATAATATTGCAATTAAATATATATTGATGGTTTGTAGGCTCTTATACCTATACTCATTAGATCATTTAATAACTAGTGATGGTTGGAATATAACGTAATAAAAAGTAAATATAGATAAAATGATTGAAGCAAAGGGATTGTAGATAAAACAAAGATTATTATTTAGTATCTTTCTTTTCTACATGTACATATTTCGAAAGTGCTCGTACAATAAGTCTGTTAACACCCCACCCCCTAACAGACTCATCAAAAGTAAAATAAAAATTGTATTTTAGATTTTACGTTGCTCGTGATATAACTTTACAATTTATTGTTTATTCACTTTTTTAAATCGCCATTTTCATTGTACTTAACTAATGTTTTTGCTATTTGTTCGTCAAGTTTTATCTAAGCTTTTTTCTTCGCTTTCCTTCGATGTTTAGGTTTATTTTGTCATATAAATAATCATCATACTCAGCTTCAGTTTTTAAACACTTGATGAGAGCAAATAGTGTGGAATGAGGTTTTTTAAGTATACTGTTTAAACGATGGTTCTAGCCTTCCACCGCGTTGTTGTTCTGTGCCTCTGTTCGTGACAATTCCACATGTCAAGTGTTATACCGGAGTTTTGTAACCATTGATCAACAAAATAATCCTGATTTTTTTTAAGTTTGTGGTTGTTAGGGGAATCCTCCATTATACATAACCAGCCATTTTCAACGTCCGTAACAGGAACGTAAGCAAGTGCAGCACACATTCTTACATGAAGTCTCACTTCTTCATTATTCGTGTATCATAGACCATTCCGAGTTCTTGTATTTTACGCCAGATGCATTGGTTGAAATGGTATTTACAACCAAGTATCTGTACTGACGGGAACACCTTTTTGAATGACCTTGTGGCAGCTTCCTCGAAGTCCATTCTCACAAATTGTGGGTTCCAACCTGGTACATGGTTTTTTAATAGCTTAAAAAACCTTTGGTATACCTGACGACTTCTCTTAGGTAACAAGGCGTACGGTACGGGTATAATGTTGGTTTCTTCAGATGTGCTTCTAACATCCACATGTAAGGTATACACTTGAGTGGATTGTTTACTGCAACTTTTAAAAGGTCCGTCCATGAAAAAAGTTGCATGTTCTGCAATAGCTTCCCTTACTTTTGAAATAGCAAATATCAGTATTTTGTCTTCGTCTTCATTTTTAGTATATCTTCTGGGATACTAATCTCTTGGACGCTTGACGGTTCTGGAGGCATGTTTAAAGCGCTTCTTCGAATACGCTGCATTGTTCGCATTATTGATGAAAGCGACGGTACTTCCGTCGCGAACTCGTAAATTTTATTAAACAGCTGATCAAATTCATCTCGGTAGACCTGCGATAACGACTCCTCATTTCGCACTTCCGTTGCAGCTTGATCTGACTGACAAACATGTTCAGACACACGTATTTGTCCGTCTTTCGTAGACATACGGCCTTTACAGTTTCGGCTTCTATTCTTGACACAGGCCCAATTCTTGATTCCATTCTTCGCTGTTCTATGCAGTCGATACTGGAATCCGTCATGCAGAGCTAGCGGATTCTGCTTGTTAGTCACTACCCACTCGTATTCTGCCATTATACACAGTAGGCTATATAGATGCACACAATACTACAGCTCAAGAAACTAATAACAAATGACAATAATACTTATTCATTTTACTTGTACATATTCGCTAATTACTTTTCCATGAAATTCTAATTCTATTTCGCCAATATTCACAAAAATGTCATTTAAAAGCTGTTAAACCGTTTAATCTTAAATTCTATACTTCAAAAGATAAAGAAATTTATGAAACAATTATGTTACACAGGAATTTTGAAAACACTGTATCCTTTGTTTATCCCTAAAATCTATGCTGGAACCATACACCGTCACAATAGTTCACTTTAGATAACAAGTGAAGTGCACAATAGGGCTTTAGTTTTTGCATCAAACATATGTCGATTATGAAATATTATTTTTGACACTGCTTATGCTTTTCTAAGACATTTAGAAATATGTTCTTTGAAACATAATTTGTAATCCATAGTGAGACCTAAATTCACTACAGTATCTTGAAGTTGTAAAGTATTATTATCGATCTTAATTACAATTCGATTAAGTACTCCATCTCTATTCTTATTAAATAAAATCGCCGTGGATTTGTTTGAATTTAGAATTAGTCCATGTTGTTTAGAAATTGTATGCAAACGTTCTAGATCTTCGTTTATTGACAAGCATCCATTGTACATATCTGACTCTAAAAACAATAAATATACTTATGTATCATCAGCATAAAAGTGAGACGCATGATTTCAACACAGATGGGAAAGCTGATATGTAGGCAGTGAATAATAATGGGCCCAAGATAGAGCCCTGCGGTACACTCTTATGTATTGATAAGAAGTCCGACCTACTTTCAGACAGCACAACCGCTTGGCTGCGGTTGGAATGGTAACAGCGTATAAGTTTTATTGCATTTTGTGTAAATCCAATGAAATGCAAAGGCCCTATTAAAATTTTCGTGGTTCAGCGTGTCGAAAGCTTTGAAGTAATCCAATAAAACAAGTACTGTTAATATACCCATGTCTGTAGCATGAATTATGTCATCGGTTATATTTAATAAAGCTGTATTGCAGCTATGACCCTGTTTAAATCCCGAGTGACAAAAAGGGATGCTATTGTTGGCTAAAAGATGACTACGTATTTGCTGTTCCGTGGCTTTCTCCAGAACTTTCGACAATACTGGCAAGATACCTATTGGGCGAAAGTCTTTGAAATCCGCAATAGACGACACTTTAGCTAATGGTATGACTAACGCATTTTTCCACGAGCTTGGGAACACAGAAATAATCAGGCAGAAATTTACGATAAGCCTAATATATGGCAACAAAAACGGCAGACATAGCTTTACTGTATGAATGTTGATTTCATCAGCACCTGTAGCTTTAGTCTTAATATTGGGTATAATTTTAATAACTTATTCTTCTTCAATGGAAGAAAAATTGAACAGGGTAGTAACAGTTTCGGATAGATTGTTATTATAAAAGTTTACCTTCACCGTGCTATCGGCTGCGTTGGCAGGGATGGAATTAATGAAATAGTTATTTATTTGATTAACATTAGATAATTGTTGAGGAATGTTATTTGGTTTAGAATTAATATTTAGATGTTTTATATCTTTCCACATTGTGGTGGGGGAGTTTAGAAAAAGTTGACGATAGTACGCTCTTTTTTTATTTCTAACTGCGGAGGTGGTTAACTTACGTAACTGTTTATAGTATTCCCAGTGCTCTGGTAACTTTGTTGACTTAAATTTATGTAGTGCCGTATCCCTGCTAGACATCATGTCCTTTAACCCATCGGTAAGCCATGGTGCCAAGGGTTTTGCAAACTTAGACGTTACAAAATGTGCATGCAAGTTAAAAGGGTGGTTAAGTTGTCAGTCAGCATGTCAACCTTCTCATCCACAGTATTAAGATTGTAGATTTTGCGCCACGGTATTGAACGCAAATGATCGTAAAAGACTTTATAGTTAAACCCTCTAAAATTTCTGTAAGTAGGAAAAGTAGGAATAGTTTTCTGAATATTAATATTTAAATTACAATAAATCAAATAATGATCGGATAAGTGAGTACTAATAACACCAGAAGCAGTTAAGGTAATTCGAATCGGTTCATTGATGAGCTGCTTCAATCCCATACCTTCTATTAATGAGGTAAAATCACCGGCTAACCGACTTTTAAAACCTAATAAATCTATATTAAAATCACCAAAACAAAACAAGTGATCGGTTATGGAAATGATTTCAGATAACGTATTTTCGAAATTATTTATAAATTGTACATGATGATTTATATATCCGGGAGGGTTGTAAATAACTCCAAAAATGTAATTTATTTTCTTACCTACCAATACTTTAATATAGAGCTGTTCAATTGCGTTGTTAGACCGAATGATAGCATACAACAGCCTGGATCTAATATATAAGCCAACTCCACCACCTCTTGTTGAACGATCATTCCGTATAAATGTGTAACCATCGACAGCAATTAATTCGGATGGCACTGTATCATTCAGCCACGTTTCAGTGACGGCTACTAGATCATAGTTTGTAGCGATAATCTGGTTTTTAAAATCTGAAATTTTTGCAGTCAGTGATGTAACATTAAGATGCGCACACTTAAACAATGACATAAGCTTAAAACCAAAAATTTAGTAATTCTTGACAATAAATCAAATCAGCAAAATTTGCTATATATTAAAAATTAAATCTATATTTATTCAAACATAAATAACTAATTAAAAATTGCAATAATTGATATGTTGCACTTCATATTGTGGTTGCTCTCGGCGATAACGCAAAAGTAAATGCATACAAAAACTTACGTACTGAAACGAGAAAGTTAAACGGGACCATTTAATGAAAACCAGAAACCTGGAATAGATTGTATTTTATTTAATCAGAGGTAGGTAGATAACAGTTCAAATTCACGCTGGTTGCTTAATGTTTTGATACTGTTACCGACTTTGACTTTTATAACACCATCAAAACTCCATACATTCTTATAGCTCATATCTACTTGCCACAGCTTTATATAGCTCCAGTCGCTTTTTCGCCAAGTCCTCCTTGATAACAATTTTAGTATTTCGAAAATTGCTTTTATTTTTGAAAATTAAGCTTCTTTGCCTGTAGCTTACAAATTTCACAATGATGAGACGACTTCTTTTCCCAGTAGAAACACCTATCCGATAACATCTGTCTATATCACTAGGGTCAACTGTAAGGTCCGCTTTTCCTTGAGTATAGAGATAACAATTTCTTCGGTGTTTTCACCCTGCCCTTCAGCGATTCCGAAAATGCGAATATTATTTCTCCTGGAATATTGTTGTAAATTATCCAGTTCCATTGATAACGACAGATTCTCCTCGCGCGGTTGCTTAATTTCCTTATCATATTGTTCCTTGAGTTTGTGAATTTTTCTTCGATTTTTAACTGAATTATGTTAATAATCGGTTCGATAAGCTTCTCATCAGATAACAGAGTTCTTACTGTTTCTTTAATTAAGTCAGTGGTTTCCATTTTCTGTTCTCGAGTGAATGGCATTGTATATGCATGTTTAACAAACTTAGAACTACAATAAATGTCACGGCAGCAACTATCAAGCACCTACACTCTGCGAGAGACGAACATCGAATATGTTCGAAGTTTATGAGAATGCCATTGTAAATGGAATTTCATACTGTCAAGTGTATTATGTAGGTACCTACCACCAAATAGCAAAAAGATCAGTAAAGTACAATGAAACTCGTGAATTGAAAAAATTCTTGCGAAATAAGAAAATCAAATAAAATTTTAAAAAACATTACTGTATATTCAGAAACTTGAATAAACAATTAATTGTGCACTATTTGCAGATATAGTCAACCCAAAAGTAAAGCAAAAACCGTTAATTAATATTTATTTAACTTCAGTTGTACTCGTATTTTGTAGTGTATATGTTACAGTAAAAGCTGGAATATAAAATCCGTCTGATGTCACCTCAAGGACTGCAGCCAGAATGGATCTTGCATCCCCTCGACCCCTATCAACCTCAGAGATAGGAACAGGAACTGTATTTCCTACTGTAACTTGTGGATGATGACTCTCTGAGATTTTCTTCATTATTTTAGCTTGTTGTTCTAAAGCATCAAAAGCCGAAGTACGCTGCTCTTTAATATTTTCTTTTCTGTCACATATAGCACAAACACACTTTTCTAAATCTATTGAAAAGCCACAGGTTGAATGAAAATATTGTTCACAATTGTGACATTTATTTTTGTCTAATATGCAGTCAGTCTGACACACAACACAGAAAAGGAATTGTACGTCTTGCACAACAATAGGTGATTTAATAGCTTCTTCTAGTAGATTTTCATCACTATTTAAATTGGTATCATTTTCATATGAATTTAAACCACTGCTTGGCATTATGTCGTCCTCGATTAATGGTTCAGGTGCTCCTGTGGCTACATCTTCTTCAGGTAAGTGTAATGTTTCAACAGACGTTATGGAAGTGATGATCTCTTCTAATTCCGGTTCTTCTTCAGACTCTTGTGGTATACTGGATGTTCCAAGTGCTAACTTTAATGGCCGACCAAAAAGGGCTTCGTATGGGGATCTTTTTATCCCCGAATGATAGGCTTTATTTTTCATTAATTGAATGAACCTTAATCCCCTACTCCATTCAGAGGTTTTGTGGTCTTACATCCATGTGGTTATCATATTTTCCACATCTTGATTCGCACGCTCAACGCTGCTCTGGCTATGTCTTGGTTTTCCATGAACCAATCTCAGATCTGGCCATAATAGTTTTAAGTTTTCTATTATGTTATTTACAAATTCCCTTCCGTTATCTGACTGAAGTACCGTGGGTGCCCCCAACAACGTGAAAATGTCGATCAAATTATTAGCCACCTCTTCCGCCTTCTTCGATTTTAATGCCTTTAATACCACAAATTTAGTTAAGTGGTCTTGGTACACCATAATGAATTTGAACTCGTCATCTGGGTGAACCTGGTAATCGATTAAATCGACTTGGCACCGGGAGTTAAGGTCTTTAAACAATAAGGGATGTACAACAATTCCCTTTTTTTCACGCTTAAGTTTCTGCAAGCATAGTTCACAAACTGATAAAAAAATATTAACGTCTTTGTAAGTAATATTCTTATATTTCCATTTCAGTTCTTTCATCATTCTGTCCCGCCCCCCATGACCAATAGACGTGTGCACATTACTTAAAATTTCAAAAAGTTCTTCGTCATGAATAAAATAAATAATTTCTCCGTTTTCTTTTACGGGCACTGTCAGTTTTTCTAATCCTGCCACATCAATAACGTCAAAACGTTTGATGAGTTTATAATCAGACGGTTCTTTGACTTTCTCTTGTTTAGCTGCCTTTACTTTGTTTATAACTTCCTTATATTTACTTAATGTAAAGGAAAAACTCTTACTTTTATGTGTCAGTCTATTTTCCTGGAGTCTAGTCAAAAAATTGCTTCCATTGCGTTTTATTTAAGTAACACAGCACCACTGTTTAATTACACTAAAAATAATTAATAAAAGCACGTAAACAAATTTTGTACATAATCTATCTATTCTAGCTTTCGGCTCGAATCGCGTGTATACCCAGTACACAAATGCCCCACATCTTATAGTTAGACATTTGCGGGGTAGGACTAGTAAATGCTAACAATTACTAGTGAATGTCAATAATGAATTTTATTTGCCAGCTTTTACTAACATATTAGTAAATGTCAAGTTTCACTAGGAATTGTTAGCATTTACTAATTTGCTGCATTTACTGTAACATATACATATATTAGCGTATATTCATATACAGATTGTTCGGATTGTATTCGGGACATGGGAAATTAATGAGTGCGACAGGGATAAACAGATTAAATGAGTAGGTATGACAGAGATAAAACATCAAAATGTATCAATATACCCATGGTGTAAAGAATATAAGGTGTAACGTTCCGCAGAATGTGGGCGGACCTCAGATTCAACCAATAGCACATGGGCTCACAAATGGCACGATTGGTCTAGTACTGAAATGTATTGTTGAAGACGCTGTCGATGTCAAATTCGAGGTTAGGTTTTGCGGCAGTTGGTGTCAGACTGACGAAAAACCTAACGTGCTAACCTCGAATTTGACATCGACTGACAGTGCCCGCAACAATATACGAATGCGTCCATGGTTACACCATGATCACGGCGGAAATAGATTTCCTGTGTAGGCCCATGGGGGATTGGTTGACATATCCTCTCTACTTTCTGAACGACTGCGCATTTCTGGGAACGTTTCACCTTGTATTCTTTACACCATGAATATACCAATGGAAAATTTCAAAACTTTTCATGGATGCTCATATTTTAAATAAATTAAGCTCAGCTCTCGTTACGGCCGGTTTCATAATATCGGCTTGAAATCCACTTTAGCTAAAGTCAACTTTAACTTTAAGCCAACTTGTGAGTTTTAAAGCGGTGGTGTTTCATAAAAGTACATAATTAGACTTTAGATAACGTGAGATTTGTTGAATGTAAAGGTTGTTTGCTACAATGAAACAGGTTTTGCAGCAAACTTAATAACTGTTTTGTTGTCATTTCCGTTGAGGTTAGGCTAATGTTTTTATACCATTTCAAATTTTGTGCTGCACGGTTGTAGTTTGAATAATTATGGCTGGAAAACCACAGGCTACGAATAATGCTCGCGGCAACAATTTCACAATTGAGGCGGAGCTGCATTTCGCCCAGACAATACTAATTTTTAAAAACGTGGTGGAAAATAAAACCACAAATCTAGTTTCTCCAGCAGAGAAAGTAAGTAGACGTAAAATAGTTAGAATCTTTTACTTTAATAATTCCTTGTTTGCTTTTTACTTCCTTTTACAATAAAGGAAGTATTGGATTCACCCCAAAAATTCGAAATTGAGCTTTCAACAGATCTTCGCGTTTTAGAGTCCCCTGAACCCAAAAAACATATTTTTTTCCATTGGTCTGTCTGTCTGTCTGTGTGTCTGTCTGTCTGTCTGTGTGTCTGTGAACAGAATATCTCAAAAACGAAAAGAGGTATGGCGTTGAAACTTCATATATAAGTTTTGTGTGCTATGTAGATGCGACAGCAAGCTTTTGAAGAAAATCGCATACCCGGATGTAGGTGTTTACTTTTGTGATTTTTCAGTTTTTTTCGATTTTTTTAAAAACTGCTCGAACGATTTTTTTTTAACTTTACATTTTTATTACATTTTTAATGTGTATTGATGTGAGATAGGTGATTTTCCAGTTGAATACTTCTAAAATGGGTTTCTTTTGTTTTCTCTTCTATTTTTTATTAACTCCTATTTTAAATAAAACACCCGGTATATTATTACATTTTTAAATTCAGTTTAAAATTCTAGAGAAAATTTGTCTTTTGAACTAACGCTCCATTTTGTACCGTTTTTGTAGAATTTGTAATTTTTGAAAATTTTTGACAAATGCTTAAAAATTTAAATCATATTTTTGGCTAATTTTAAAATCACTGTAAAAGGAAGTTGTGTGCGTGTATCACACCAGATTTTTTTTGTAGGAAGCGGCTTGGGAAAAAATAGCCAACCAGTTCAACTGTGTCCATGGTATTCGAACTATGGCGCAGTTGAAGTCCAAGTACGATAACTTGAAAACGGCAGCTAGAAAGTACTATGCTGCCCACAAATCGTACTTGTATCGTACAGGAGGCGGTGCTGAAAAAGTCCCTGACAAAAAGAGTATCATATATGACGTTATTCTAGAAATATTAGATGTGAAAACTGCTGGGGGTTTGTTCAATGCGTTGGAAGAAGATTGTGTTGTCGAGGCAGAGCCAACAGCGTCATGGGTATCAAATATAGCTGCAGAACTTTCTGCAATCGCAGACTTGGAGGTGGTCTTTGAAGACGATAAAGATATACAAATGGGTGAAGACATGGTATTTGATGTTAGCCGAGGTGCAGTGGAAAATGGGGACGATACTGCAAACGCTGTTGGCAACAGAGGTGTGCAGAAAGTTCCTCAAAATGAAAAGTGGGAAACATACACTCCGACGATGTTAAAAAGAAAAAAATGCAAAATTAAATAAAGGCATGTCAACCTAGAGAGAGGATTATTTAACAAAAAAATTCTTTTTTGGAAAAAGGAGAAGAAAGGCAATTAAAGCGGTTGCAGATGGACGAGGAGTACCACGAAAAGAAGATGGAACTAATTTGCATAGACATTGAAATTAACAAGAGACAATTAAAATTAGAATAGTTTAGTTATTTATTAGTTATTAATTTATATAATTTAATGAATTTATTACTGTTGTTTTCAATTAGGTTTAATTTTATGTGTATAACTAAATACCCAAGAAAACTTTTAATAATTTATTTAATTTTGAATAATTATAATTGAGCAAAATGTTCGTCAATTAACAATTGCCTTGCGAGATATCCACGTCTCGGTTCTTGTTCTTGCACCATGCCCCTTTCAATATTTTGTAGTCCAGTTGATCTACTTCTTGGGGAAGCTCATCGTGCATGTCTATAGCAATGTTGTGTAAGACTGCAGTTGCTATTACTAGAGACAATACCGTTTCAATGCCAATTCGTATACCTGTGGATAGTACAGGGAAACGTCGCTTCCAGACACCATACTGTCTTTCGAGAGGATTTCTTGTTCTTATCATAGATTCATTATATACATTTTCAGCTTCTGTGTGTATTTGTTGTAGTGGAGTCATAAGATATTCGCGCGAAGAGTAACCACTATCGCCTATTAACAGGAAATTGTGGAACCGTCCAGTTTCAAAATCTCTTTTTAAATGGCTGTTATTGAAGATTGTTTGGTCATGAACGGATCCTGGCCAACGTGCTACAATACTTCTTATTTTCAATTGGGCGATACAGTTTGTACGTTTAAGGAAAACTACCCTTTTCTATTACGGTGCACTTCTCCAACATCTTCCCGTAAACATAAATTCTGTAAAAGTATGTGTTAAATTAACAAAAACAAATTTACATACCTGGAGATTCTATTCATATGTGTGTACAGTCAATTGTACCCACAACTCTGGGAAACCTGGCAACAACTGCAGTAATTTTTTGGTCATTTTGGGCCATTTTTATAGTATACGACACTCTCCTTATGAGGCGACTGACAGAGGCTTTCGATACCCCTGTAAAATCTGCTACTGCCAGAGGCATGTTTCCAGTAGCATAATAGCGAAGCGTCACCAACAGTTGTTGCATCAGCTGTATGCAACCGCCCCTATAATAAATTGAAAGATTACCATGTAAAGTACGTTTTTTTCCTATAAAAATTTTCAAGGTCAAAGAATTTAGGGTTTATGTTGGCATTACTTGGATTCCTTTAAAAAATATACGTTGGTAAAATTTGTTTTAGTAACTTTTTAGAACTAAAAATTGGTGGGAAATTTAAAATCTGGCATTAAAGTTCTATGTATATCAAAAGCTCTTGATAATCTTTCGTAAACGTCTTCTTCTGATGTGTTAGGATGCAGATCCAACAGTTCCTCTGCACAGTTGACTACATTTAATTTTAAAAGATTCCGTTTTTTACGCGTATTCAGTTTCAAAAAAGAAAAACTGACAATTTAATTTTAAATGTCAAAGTGACAAAAGTCGTTTACAGAAAAACCTGACGAAAATAAATTTTCTAATAATTTAAAAAAAGCAGTTTTGCCAATTTTAACATGACCTCGAAAATTTTTATAGGAAAAAAACGTACTATAATATTAAATAATTTTTATATAGTATGCACTCCCACCTATTTGTAGGCAACCGAATCATATCTATGATTTCCTGAAGCGAATTTGTTACCGTTCGTTTTTAAATGAAAACGATAAAAAAATCTGTATCGTTCCACCTATTGAAATTATCATTACTTGGACGATAAATCTTGGGTCTCCGTTCAATTACCTCATCATCAGATGAACTGGAGTTGTTACTGCTTAAAAACAACATACTTATCTAGCAAGTAAACGTCAAGCAGTTTGAGGTTATGTGGCGACTTTAAGTAGTTAAAGTGAGGGTCAAGGCAACTTTAGCTTAAAGTGGATTTAAAGTCGCCTTTCACATTAAAGTTGTATTATGAAACACTTTAAGTTTACTTTAAATTTTAAAGTTGATTATGAAACCGGCCGTAATGACAGCTGAGCTTAATTTATTGAGCATCCATGAAAAGTTTTGAAAGTGTCCATTGGTATATTGATAAATTTTGATATGTTTTATCTCTGTCATACCTATTCATTTTATCTGTTGAGCCCTGTCACACTCATTAACTTCCCATGCCCCGAATACAATCCGGACAATCTGTAAATGTAACAAATCAAAAAACACTAAAAAATCACAAAAAGACTTTTACCACGCAAGTTTTTTGTTGCCGGTTCTAAACATGGCAAAAATGAGAAGGATAGTCGGATTCGAAATCGCATCACCGGATCTGGATTGAATATTCGTTTTTTTTTTAAAGAAGGGAAATATCTCCATCTCTAGTTACTAATTTTAATTTGCAATATCAATTTATTAAAAGTTTTTTATGATGCATCCCACACCTCTGATGTATCTGTTGTAATCGCTTTGATTCAACTATATGATTTATATTAATTATTTAGTAGCTTTCCAAGATTCTCGGCAATTTTTATTATTAATTATTTAGTGTGTTATATTCTAACCATCAATAGTTATTTATTGTTCTAATTAGTATGCAAGATACATATTGTAGTGATAGCTCCACTTTTGACTAGCTACTACTTATGCAATGACTCAATGCTTAATATGCCTATTTTATTTAGTATTTGCCCTTTATTTCTGTTCAAATCAATTTTACTTTTAACTAAATATTAATATTGAGACACTCAGGGCCGGGTCCGCCAATCTAGTGATCTATTAATTGATATTCAACTCTTAATTGTGCTTTTATGAATGCTAAATGACATTAACTGTCAGCTTGACTTTCAAATTCAATTAAACCAAGAATTTGCAACTATCCTTTACAATGACACTTCAATTAATCAATTCACCAAAGTAAGTACTGTATTCTGTTTATTTCACTCTTTCTTTTTATTGTTTGTTATTCAACATTTTATATTAATTAACTAAAACAAACCTGACCACTTCTCAAGTTGTCACTGCAATCATCCAAATATGACAGTTCCCAATGTCCACAGCTCCAAATGCTCACAGTCAGCAACTACGACAGCTTACTCCTCCAATAGCCAAAACTACATCGTTCTGTCACCCCTCAAACCACATCTAACCTGCCAAAACTCCCAACTGTCTGCAGAATCTGATCCTGCTCCTTTCATTAATATTACTGCCCCGCCAATAGACTTCTGGTAAGTTTCAGTATTGTAGATGATTCTAAACGAATCCTCTTTATTCTTCAGCTAGTACTTTGGATCCAGCACTACCCACAGAAACTGTCCAAATGAAGTAAATACTTCCATCAACTTCCTTCTAAACGATCGGTCCGTCTTCCAAACAACCACCAATGTCACCAATGAATTTTAATTATATCTTACATGAACCATTAAATCCAAATCCATCCAATTCTTCTTGTTTTTTGTATTTTATTAATTGTATTGCATAATCTCTTCAGCGATTGTAATGTCTTATTATTTCAATGTTATATTTTCATATTTTACCAAACAATTATAGAAAATAACCCATAATTTCCAAGTTTTTATTAGTAAAAAGAGTTTTTTCAAATTTCTATGTACATTTTTATATGAGTTGTTATTCTGATTACCAAACAAAAAAAAACTTATCTCTGATGGTTACTATTATTACTGCCCTCTTAAAATATAAAATGTCTTAACTATTACATGTTACAATCCCTTATTATTAAAGCAAGCATAATTGTCAATATAACCTTGATTTACACTTTTTATCATGGTTGACCTCGAGCATCAAAATTAAATATTCAATTTCTATTTTATTGTCACATCTACATTAATAATTGTCTCAATTTTAATATATCTCAATTATTTTAAAATTAATACCCATCTTATTTAAAACCCCTCAACATTTGGTTGTATTGATCTTCCAAATTTATCATTATTTTTATTTAACCACTATAACAAATAGAGTAGTTGTATCATAACAATATAAATCATAAACGCGTACATTAGATTGCATTATTATAATAGGTGTCCGCTAATATCGCAGACTTGGTGCTATGACTCATGAGATAAATTGAGGTGTTCGCTTTTATGGTGATTTAAGTACGCGTCCGTTTCTGACGCGACACCGTTTTATTTTCCTCTACTTCTTCCAAAGATTTCTCTAAATCTTGTACTTCATCTTTCGTTTTCATTGGAAATTTATTATGTAGATTGCTTATTTTCCTTGTTTGTAACTGCCCGCTGATTCCATCTACACCTTTCTCGATAAAAAACTTCAATAAAAATGTTTACACTTTTAAAATTTATTTCCTGTACTCCACATTCTAAGTTGGCAACAGTGGAGGTTAAAATGTGTTAATCATTTGTATTATGTTAGATTTACAGATTACATAATATATTGAGATGAATGCACATGGATAATGTTAGTACATTGGATTTATTTTAAATATTATAAAATAGGGGTTTTGACTGTGGTGTTAATGAACTATTTGTGAGAATTCGTATTGCTTAGGGAATAAATTTTATGGATAATTTAGAAATATAATACAGCAATTTGATTTGGGTTAACATTTTACTTTATTAAAAAGGAAGTTTTAGCTATGAGTTGATGTATTAATTTTGAATATGACAAAATAAAAAGAGTTATTTGGTTTTACTTAGAAGGTATAATTCATTAATAATATTTTGGAATAAGAGGTTAAGTACAAAGTCATAAGATTACAACTGAGAAGTCAAGCTAATATATTTAAAAAGTCATTAATTATTATATGGTAGTAGAATAATGTATAATCTGTAACCTCATTTACCTTGCGGTGTAGAGGCTGGTGCTTTATGCGCTAGCATCTGCGGTACAATGCTCAACTTGCCCCGGATTCGGGATACAGAGTTGGAACTCGCCTTTGATGCTTGCGCAGCAACCATTGTGTGAGTTGTGTGTCTTGGTGATGTGTTGACCTTGTTACTCGATCTCTTAGGTCTGTGGTTCTGAGTAGAGCACAGTTAATTTGGTGCCCAACTGTGAATGGTCTCACTGACCCCGATTCTAATCGCCAAGGATACGGAAAAATTCCGACCAGCGGGATTCGAACCGAGGACTTGCTTAATGTAAGCCTGGCGCTTACCCATCTGCTCCACACAGCTTCTTGGTAGTAGAATAAATTAGGGTTTAATTTTAAAATCTAGAATGTAACAGATAGAAAAAAATGGAGAAATATAATGTAACTATAGTGAGAATTAATTAGAAATCAACATCGAATAAAAATTTAAAAAAATATATTGATATAAAATTTTGTAATTGTGTAAATACATAATAAAACCCATCGCAATACTGAAGAATTTTAATAAAAGGTAAAGGGGTATGTCAATTACGCATTACAAGTAAAATAAATAGTCCAAGGCAAGATTTTGGAATATCAAATATAATAACTGAGATTTAAGAAAGCAGAACCAATTGGGTGTGTAGTAGAGGTTCAATACATTGCAGAAAAGGTGCCATTGTAGGAGCTAGTCGGATGCCATACAGGAGTTTTGGCCCATTGCAGAGAGAAAGGGTTGTACACGGGATCACAGGTGGAGGGTACAACTTGTCAATTAGAGTTGGATACATTGTTAGAAAGTGGAGATACAATAAATAACTCGCCGTGCAGAAGATGCTGTCCGTTGCTGGAAATGGGAGCCGTTCATATGGCTGCAAAAGGTATGGCATCTTGTTGGAGTTTGGAAGTGTCAGTGCAGAGTAAGTAGTTCAGTTGAGGGTATCTGTATAAATAAAAAGTGATTAATTAATATTAAGAGACATTATTAAAAATTGTACATACCCAAATGATGGGGATTGATGCTGTTTGAATGTAAGGGTGTCATACTGGCTTGATGACAGAAGTATTTTAAACACGCAAATTTGAATCTAAAGATCTTAAGAGTTAAAACTAACTGAACTCACTTGAGATAAGAGTTAAAGTGTTAAACCAGAGCTAGTAAATAATATTAATAAGATTGATAAATTAAAAAGGACATATTTTTTATTAACTATAAGTAGTATGAATTTTAATAAGATTCTAATAACAAACATAAAGTATAGTTCATACACTATAATATATATTATATACAGGGTGATTTTTAAGTTGATTCTTTCTGTTTACTAGGATATAAAGCTAAAAAGAAATAAGCATTTTTTCATTTACCACTTTTGCAAAATATCCAAACTATTGCAGGTACGGTCGGCGCCTTAGAAATCGGGACAGTACTCAATACTATGATACATTTTGCATGTATTTTTAAGTGTATAAACTGGGATTTGCAGTTGTTATGGTTTTAATTGTTACGTAATTTATCAAATGTTCCGTTTTTTAGTTGATAGTAAAATTCCAACAATTCAAAAAAATTATAATAAATCAAATAAAACAACACAACATATTAAGTGTCCCGATTTCTAAGACGCCGACTGTGCAGCGTGTTAAAGTTTCAAATTAAGAACTAAAATCACTTGAGAAAAATTAAGTTAATCTGAGTCTAACTTAAATGATATGTTGAAAATTATCACCATTCCCTTCTACACATACGGTCCGCGTATAAGAGCGATCCGACAGTGGCATTTTGCCGGCACTCCCAGTAAATAATAAGCATATTCACTGATTCATTAGTTTCATAAACATGAGCCATTAATGTAGCAATAACATTAATAAAATTACAATGGAAAACTAGTTGACAGGTCATTGCTTGACAACAGAGATAAACAAAAATAAAATTGTCCAGCCGCCTTTGCGCCAAAGTTTAGTTTTTAATTTGAAACTTTAACACCCTGTACCTCCGTTAGTTTTGATATTTCAGAAAAGTAGTAAATGTTTGGTTATATAAATAAATTAATTAAATCAAATTGGACACATAAGCACAAGCTCCTGTGAGTCCACAATAATTTATTAGATACTTAATTATTCTTTGTAATATTTATATTAAAAGTGGAGTTATTGATTGTGTAATTAGAAAAAGTAGTTCCCTGTTATGCCATATTAGATAGCTGTAATTGGTTGCTTGCGGTTATAGTAGATGAATTTTGGTTTGCAACTACTGCTGGAAAAGCTTTACTAACTGACCCTTTAATAGTTTTAGTTTCAATACTGGTTTCAGGTTCATCTAGAGGGTGGTAATTTGTAATGGTAGCGGGAAAATCCTCCGATCGTGTTTTGGTGGATGTAGCTTGATATTTGCCGCCTAAAATTTTCTCCGCAACAGAAATTTTATTACTTATGGAGTCCTCTACGTAGCCCTCTGCTACGCTGACAGATTTCCATCCACCATGCCTTTTCAGTGCTAATACATCTGCTCCTGAATCGACAAGAAGAGTTGGCCGATGCCCTTCTGAAGCAATGTCCAGTGTACTCTTTGTCGTTTGGCAAGTTCAGATAAGAATCTATCTTAGGAGGCCATGCGCCAATTGCATGATGTCGTACATTTTGATTACAACATTTTCCAGCATGATACTTCACAAATAGTCGTCTAGAATTCATATTCTTCGAACGCAAACTAAAGTACTTTTTGCAAATTGATACATCAATAAACTTTTCGGTATTGCATATAGTAAATGTCCGCCGCATATAAGTTTTTGTGTCTGGAACGTTTATTATTAAGATGTCGTCTTTGTCGACCACATCATCGATCATAATGTTTGTGAGTTCATTACTTCTGCAAGCACCGGCCACTCCTATGATTAATACCACCTAAAAAATACTATTTTAAGTAAAATAATAGTTTTCCAAATTACAAAATGACTGTAGGTATTTATTTAAAACACTGTCATTTATCATTTGACATTTCCTGATAAAAGCCATAATTTTGTCATCCACCAGATATCGATTTGTGGTTTTACCTTGCAAACTTAAGTCCAGATCATTGAGTCGATTAAACATGTCTGTTAAGTGAGCTAGTGTTGTTAGCTACAACTCTTCTGTTAATCGATCTCGCAATTCAAAACTGGTTTCCATTAGAAACAGGGGATTTTCACATATAATCTCACAAGAGCATTAATTCTTTCCGGAAATTTTTTTGAGTGCGTTCCAACAACGTCGTATTAATTTGACCGAGCGGAACGCGAGGGCAAATTAGGACGTTGTTGAATGCACGAAAAATAATTTCCGGATATGAATTAATGGTCGAATGCAGATTCGGTAAGAAAATCGTAACGACACAAACCCTAAAAAGAAGTAATGTCTACCTACAAAAAATTTCCAAGAAATTTTTTTGTTGTCTTGGATACGGCTCGTGAACTAATTTTTCTATTGGTCATTAATGAGTGTCGTACGATTTTCATAAAATTATACAATTGTTATTCACGGTCCAAATAAATGCATTAGTCTAAACTTAAGGAACTACAAAATATGAAAGCAAAATATCAACTATAAGATAATTGATAAGCATAAGAAGTTTCGCGCGCAAAATCCTGTGTTTGAAATAGCTAAAGAGCGCGCGCTCGCTGTGACGTAGTTGTGACGTATAATAGTGCTAAAATCTTATCCGCCCGCTTGAAAGCACAGACAGTTGCATTAACCGGCTTAACCACCGTCTGCCTTAACAAAACGTTTTGAATCCAGGATAGTTCTGATTTCTAAAATTGATATAAAAATATGGCAATGCAAAAACAGGATTCCGGTTTTTATAAATATTGCATTGTTCCAATGTGCAGAAGTACTTCTGCAAGTACCACAGACAAAATTTTTATCAGGGCGCCTGCTGAAAAACAGGAGAGGAAAATGGATAAAAGCGTGCAGAAGAAATGTAGCCGATATTTCAATGAGAAACACGAAATTATATGTTTGTGAAGATCATTTTAATGTAAGTTTCTTTTATAATATTTAAAAGGTAAATCATATTTAATGTTAATTTTAATGTGTTGTAGTTGGAGGAAGATATGGAGAATTATATGAGGTTTAAATTAATAGGAGGTCGAAAACTAATGAAACCTCATATTGTACCCCATATTTGTAATTGCCAAGATGATAGGAAACGAGCTTCTTCACATCCTGCAAGAGTAGTCGCAGAAAAGAGAGCTAAAAGAAGATTAGTAGAGGAAGCAATGGCTTCGACATCGAATGAAACATGGCAAGAAATTTCTTTTTCCAGGAACATTCCACCATCTACTTCAACCACTACTACATTTGACGAAGGGCAAGTTGTTGATTCGGAGTTGTCCTCTGGACCTGTAGTGCTCCATCAAAAAATGTCAACTAATCCAACGCAATCATCTGAAGCCACATCATGTAGTACGAATACAAAAAACGTGGTAGTTACAGCTCGACCCATGGTACGCAGCAAACATATTCAATGTAATTTGTTGCACCTTGGAAAGTCAATAAAAACTTCCCCCATAAAATTTTCCACCGTGAACTCGACAACAACACCAACAAAGCCGCAATTTCTCCCAGAGTTTTTAGAAACAATACCAGATATGACAGTAGATCTTGATAGTACCACAACATCTTCATGTGATGACAGCGAAACAAACTTCTCACCATCCTATGATTCAGAATCATCGAATCACACAGATGATGACATCACTGGTAATGTTGCAGCTTCCTATAAAAAAATGGCCTTGCAGTGTACATTAAATCTCATGGCTTCCAAATCTCGCATGTATCTTGGATTGCCAGAAGACACATACTTTGTAGTAGATCTGTTGATTAAATATTGTAAACTAGATATAGTTAACATACTTTTGCCATTGAAAAAAATTCGAACTGGAGATACATTTGCAGCATTAGCAGATGACTTTGGTATGAGTTGTAGTACTGCATCTCGAATATTTTCAAAATCAGTGCCAATAATTTCAAAATTTATGAGAAAATGCATACTATTTTCTTCCACTGATGTTCTAAAGCCACTATTACCTTTTGCCTTTCGTGCCCGTTATAGCAATGTAGCTTGTATTATCGACTGTTTAGAGATAGAAATACAAAAACCATCAGATTCAATAAAACAATCTTTAACTTGGTCGGAATACAAAAAGTGTAATACATTAAAATATTTAGTATCAGCTACACCTGATGGCATTATTAATTACATTTCAACAGGTTTTGGAGGTCGAACTTCAGATGCTGTAATAGTAGAGCAAAGTGGATTTTTGGACATATTGCCACCTGGAGTAGCCATAATGGCCGACAGAGGCTTTAAGCATATTGAACACCATCTAGTAGCAAAGAATTGCACTTTAATTAGACCACCTAGTGTGGCATCAGGCAGTAAAAGTAATAAAGCTGAAGTAATAGCAACGAAACGCATAGCCAGCTTACGAATTCATATTGAACGAGTCATTCGTAGAATAAGAGAATTTCAGTATTTAGCTCCGCATGCTTGCATCGACAACAAATTATTGCCTTACACAGATTTAATAATGAAAATAGTGTGTGGTTTTGTTAATTTACAAGGAGCTCTTATAAAGGGTAAATAAGCAACCTCCTAATAATCGTTTATGGTAATAAGTGTTGCAGTACAATTATATCAATATATTTTTTGCAACCATTGTAGATAAATAATGGACTATATTATTTGCAAATATTATATTTGTAGGACTATTATGTTACATTATAAATAAATATAAAATCTTTATGATTAATTGTTATAAAACCTGATTATACTGGCTGTGACAACCCATTGCCTTGGTTATCTTTTTTCATTCTTCACGGTCTACGGTCTGTCTTCTCTATAAACCGTAAATAATAAAATAATAAAGTACTTGAAGCTGCTTTTTCCACTACTACGTACAACGGGTGGTACGTATTGGTATGACCGTGGTAACTTTTTTAGCAACATTTTTAGAAAATACCTTTTTTGGAATATTAAGGCATTTTTATAGCATTTTATCCTAAAATACTTGGAATAGTACTGATTCATCTGTAAAAAATTATCTCGTTACAACTTTTTTTTAAATAATTTTTACTAATGTTGTGTGTATATTGCTAATGCACTTTTTATCATAGAAATACAAAATAAATATAAAATCGTTATGATTAATTGTTATAAAACCTGATTATACAGGCTGTGACAACCCATTGCCTTGGTTATCTTTTTTCATTCTTCACGGTCTACGGTCTGTCTTCTCTATAAACCGTAAATAATAAAATAATAAAGTACTTGAAGCTGCTTTTTCCACTACTACGTACAACGGGTGGTACGTATTGGTATGACCGTGGTAACTTTTTTAGCAACATTTTTAGAAAATACCTTTTTTGGAATATTAAGGCATTTTTATAGCATTTTATCTTAAAATACTTGGAATAGTACTGATTCATCTGTAAAAAAATATCTCGTTACAACTTTTTTTAAAGTGTCGGATGGTCGTGAGAAAATAAAATCCCTCATGCTTCCTTTAAGATACTTTATTTGTATTAATTAAGGTTCGATTAAAAGCCTAGCACATACAATGCAATTAACTTTGGCAGTGTTGTTCTTAAAAGACGCCATCACTTTTTTTTCCACTACTGCGTACAACAGGTGGTACGTATTGGTATGACCGTGGTAACTTTTTTAGCAAAATTTTTTGAAAATACCTTTTTTGGAATATTAAGGCATTTTTATAGCATTTTATCTTAAAATACTTGGAATAGTACTGATTCATCTGTAAAAAAATATCTCGTTACAACTTTTTTTAAAGTGTCGGATGGTCGTGAGAAAATAAAATCCCTCATGCTTCCTTTAAGATACTTTATTTGTATTAATTAAGGTTCGATTAAAAGCCTAGCACATACAATGCAATTAACTTTGGCAGTGTTGTTCTTAAAAGACGCCATCACTTTTTTTTCCACTACTGCGTACAACAGGTGGTACGTATTGGTATGACCGTGGTAACTTTTTTAGCAACATTTTTTGAAAATACCTTTTTTGGAATATTAAGGCATTTTTATAGCATTTTATCTTAAAATACTTGAAATAGTACTGATTCATCTGTAAAAAAATATCTCGTTACAACTTTTTTTAAAGTGTCGGATGGTCGTGAGAAAATAAAATCCCTCATGCTTCCTTTAAGATACTTTATTTGTATTAATTAAGGTTCGATTAAAAGCCTAGCACATACAACGCAATTAACTTTGGCAGTGTTGTTCTTAAAAGACGCCATCACTTTTTTTTCCACTACTGCGTACAACAGGTGGTACGTATTGGTATGACCGTGGTAACTTTTTTAGCAACATTTTTTGAAAATACCTTTTTTGGAATATTAAGGCATTTTTATAGCATTTTATCTTAAAATACTTGGAATAGTACTGATTCATCTGTAAAAAAATATCTCGTTACAACTTTTTTTAAAGTGTCGGATGGTCGTGAGAAAATAAAATCCCTCATGCTTCCTTTAAGATACTTTATTTGTATTAATTAAGGTTCGATTAAAAGCCTAGCACATACAATGCAATTAACTTTGGCAGTGTTGTTCTTAAAAGACGCCATCACTTTTTTTTTCCACTACTGCGTACAACAGGTGGTACGTATTGGTATGACCGTGGTAACTTTTTTAGCAACATTTTTTGAAAATACCTTTTTTGGAATATTAAGGCATTTTTATAGCATTTTATCTTAAAATACTTGGAATAGTACTGATTCATCTGTAAAAAAATATCTCGTTACAACTTTTTTTAAAGTGTCGGATGGTCGTGAGAAAATAAAATCCCTCATGCTTCCTTTAAGATACTTTATTTGTATTAATTAAGGTTCGATTAAAAGCCTAGCACATACAATGCAATTAACTTTGGCAGTGTTGTTCTTAAAAGACGCCATCACTTTTTTTTTCCACTACTACGTACAACAGGTGGTACGTATGTGTATGACCGTGGTGACTTTTTTAGTAACTTTTTTTGAAAATACTTTTTTTGGAATATTAAGGCATTTTTATAGCATTTTATCCTAAAATACTTGGAATAGTACTGATTCATCTGTAAAAAAATATCTCGTTACAACTTTTTTTTAAATAATTTTTACTAATGTGTGTATATTGCTAATGCACTTTTTATCATAGAAATACAAAATAAATATAAAATCTTTATGATTAATTGTTATAAAACCTGATTATACAGGCTGTGACAACCCATTGCCTTGGTTATCTTTTTTCATTCTTCACGGTCTACGGTCTGTCTTCTCTATAAACCGTAAATAATAAAATAATAAAGTACTTGAAGCTGCTTTTTCCACTACTACGTACAACGGGTGGTACGTATTGGTATGACCGTGGTAACTTTTTTAGCAACATTTTTTGAAAATACCTTTTTTGGAATATTAAGGCATTTTTATAGCATTTTATCCTAAAATACTTGGAATAGTACTGATTCATCTGTAAAAAAATATCTCGTTACAACTTTTTTTTAAATAATTTTTACTAATGTTGTGTGTATATTGCTAATGCACTTTTTATCATAGAAATACAAAATAAATATAAAATCGTTATGATTAATTGTTATAAAACCTGATTATACAGGCTGTGACAACCCATTGCCTTGGTTATCTTTTTTCATTCTTCACGGTCTACGGTCTGTCTTCTCTATAAACCGTAAATAATAAAATAATAAAGTACTTGAAGCGGCTTTTACCACTACTACGTACTGGACGACTAGCAACAGGTGGTATGTACTGGGCTGACCGTGTTAACTTTTCTACTAGTAATTTTTGTAAATACTTCTCTTGCCCTATTAGGGCATTTTTACAAAATTTCATCCTTAAATATTTCTCAAATAACTGATTCATCTGTAAAAAATATCTCGTTACAACTTTTTTTAAAGTGTCGGATGGTCGTGAGAAAATAAAATCCCTCATGCTTCCTTTAAGATACTTTATTTGTATTTTTTAAGGTTCGATTAAAAGCCTAGCACATACAATGCAATTAACTTTGGCAGTGTTGTTCTTAAAAGACGCCATCACTTTTTTTTCCACTACTACGTACAACAGGTGGTACGTATTGGTATGACCGTGGTAACTTTTTTAGCAACATTTTTTGAAAATACCTTTTTTGGAATATTAAGGCATTTTTATAGCATTTTATCTTAAAATACTTGGAATAGTACTGATTCATCTGTAAAAAAATATCTCGTTACAACTTTTTTTAAAGTGTCGGATGGTCGTGAGAAAATAAAATCCCTCATGCTTCCTTTAAGATACTTTATTTGTATTAATTAAGGTTCGATTAAAAGCCTAGCACATACAATGCAATTAACTTTGGCAGTGTTGTTCTTAAAAGACGCCATCACTTTTTTTTTCCACTACTGCGTACAACAGGTGGTACGTATTGGTATGACCGTGGTAACTTTTTTAGCAACATTTTTTGAAAATACCTTTTTTGGAATATTAAGGCATTTTTATAGCATTTTATCTTAAAATACTTGGAATAGTACTGATTCATCTGTAAAAAAATATCTCGTTACAACTTTTTTTAAAGTGTCGGATGGTCGTGAGAAAATAAAATCCCTCATGCTTCCTTTAAGATACTTTATTTGTATTAATTAAGGTTCGATTAAAAGCCTAGCACATACAATGCAATTAACTTTGGCAGTGTTGTTCTTAAAAGACGCCATCACTTTTTTTTCCACTACTGCGTACAACAGGTGGTACGTATTGGTATGACCGTGGTAACTTTTTTAGCAACATTTTTTGAAAATACCTTTTTTGGAATATTAAGGCATTTTTATAGCATTTTATCTTAAAATACTTGGAATAGTACTGATTCATCTGTAAAAAAATATCTCGTTACAACTTTTTTTAAAGTGTCGGATGGTCGTGAGAAAATAAAATCCCTCATGCTTCCTTTAAGATACTTTATTTGTATTAATTAAGGTTCGATTAAAAGCCTAGCACATACAATGCAATTAACTTTGGCAGTGTTGTTCTTAAAAGACGCCATCACTTTTTTTTCCACTACTGCGTACAACAGGTGGTACGTATTGGTATGACCGTGGTAACTTTTTTAGCAACATTTTTTGAAAATACCTTTTTTGGAATATTAAGGCATTTTTATAGCATTTTATCTTAAAATACTTGGAATAGTACTGATTCATCTGTAAAAAAATATCTCGTTACAACTTTTTTTAAAGTGTCGGATGGTCGTGAGAAAATAAAATCCCTCATGCTTCCTTTAAGATACTTTATTTGTATTAATTAAGGTTCGATTAAAAGCCTAGCACATACAATGCAATTAACTTTGGCAGTGTTGTTCTTAAAAGACGCCATCACTTTTTTTTCCACTACTGCGTACAACAGGTGGTACGTATTGGTATGACCGTGGTAACTTTTTTAGCAACATTTTTTGAAAATACCTTTTTTGGAATATTAAGGCATTTTTATAGCATTTTATCTTAAAATACTTGGAATAGTACTGATTCATCTGTAAAAAAATATCTCGTTACAACTTTTTTTAAAGTGTCGGATGGTCGTGAGAAAATAAAATCCCTCATGCTTCCTTTAAGATACTTTATTTGTATTAATTAAGGTTCGATTAAAAGCCTAGCACATACAATGCAATTAACTTTGGCAGTGTTGTTCTTAAAAGACGCCATCACTTTTTTTTCCACTACTGCGTACAACAGGTGGTACGTATTGGTATGACCGTGGTAACTTTTTTAGCAACATTTTTTGAAAATACCTTTTTTGGAATATTAAGGCATTTTTATAGCATTTTATCTTAAAATACTTGGAATAGTACTGATTCATCTGTAAAAAAATATCTCGTTACAACTTTTTTTAAAGTGTCGGATGGTCGTGAGAAAATAAAATCCCTCATGCTTCCTTTAAGATACTTTATTTGTATTAATTAAGGTTCGATTAAAAGCCTAGCACATACAATGCAATTAACTTTGGCAGTGTTGTCCTTAAAAGACGCCATCACTTTTTTTTTCCACTACTACGTTCAACAGGTGGTACGTATGTGTATGACCCTGGTAACTTTTTTAGTAACATTTTTTGAAAATACCTTTTTTGGAATATTAAGGCATTTTTATAGCATTTTATCCTAAAATACTTGGAATAGTACTGCTTCATCTGTAAAAAAATATCACGTTACAACTTTTTTTTAAATAATTTTTACTAATGTTGTGTGTATATTGCTAATGCACTTTTTATCATAGAAATACAAAATAAATATAAAATCTTTATGATTAATTGTTATAAAACCTGATTATACAGGCTGTGACAACCCATTGCCTTGGTTATCTTTTTTCATTCTTCACGGTCTACGGTCTGTCTTCTCTATAAACCGTAAATAATAAAATAATAAAGTACTTGAAGCTGCTTTTTCCACTACTACGTACAACGGGTGGTACGTATTGGTATGACCGTGGTAACTTTTTTAGCAACATTTTTTGAAAATACCTTTTTTGGAATATTAAGGCATTTTTATAGCATTTTATCTTAAAATACTTGGAATAGTACTGATTCATCTGTAAAAAAATATCTCGTTACAACTTTTTTTAAAGTGTCGGAAGGTCGTGAGAAAATAAAATCCCTCATGCTTCCTTTAAGATACTTTATTTGTATTAATTAAGGTTCGATTAAAAGCCTAGCACGTACAATGCAATTAACTTTGGCAGTGTTGTTCTTAAAAGACGCCATCACTTTTTTTTCCACTACTGCGTACAACAGGTGGTACGTATTGGTATGACCGTGGTAACTTTTTTAGCAACATTTTTTGAAAATACCTTTTTTGGAATATTAAGGCATTTTTATAGCATTTTATCTTAAAATACTTGGAATAGTACTGATTCATCTGTAAAAAAATATCTCGTTACAACTTTTTTTAAAGTGTCGGATGGTCGTGAGAAAATAAAATCCCTCATGCTTCCTTTAAGATACTTTATTCGTATTAATTAAGGTTCGATTAAAAGCCTAGCACATACAATGCAATTAACTTTGGCAGTGTTGTTCTTAAAAGACGCCATCACTTTTTTTTTCCACTACTGCGTACAACAGGTGGTACGTATTGGTATGACCGTGGTAACTTTTTTAGCAACATTTTTGAAAATACCTTTTTTGGAATATTAAGGCATTTTTATAGCATTTTATCTTAAAATACTTGGAATAGTACTGATTCATCTGTAAAAAAATATCTCGTTACAACTTTTTTTAAAGTGTTGGATGGTCGTGAGAAAATAAAATCCCTCATGCTTCCTTTAAGATACTTTATTTGTATTAATTAAGGTTCGATTAAAAGCCTAGCACATACAATGCAATTAACTTTGGCAGTGTTGTTCTTAAAAGACGCCATCACTTTTTTTTCCACTACTACGTACAACAGGTGGTACGTATGTGTATGACCGTGGTAACTTTTTTAGTAACATTTTTTGAAAATACTTTTTTTGGAATATTAAGGCATTTTTATAGCATTTTATCCTAAAATACTTGGAATAGTACTGATTCATCTGTAAAAAAATATCTCGTTACAACTTTTTTTTAAATAATTTTTACTAATGTTGTGTGTATATTGCTAATGCACTTTTTATCATAGAAATACAAAATAAATATAAAATATTTATGATTAATTGTTATAAAACCTGATTATACAGGCTGTGACAACCCATTGCCTTGGTTATCTTTTTTCATTCTTCACGGTCTACGGTCTGTCTTCTCTATAAACCGTAAATAATAAAATAATAAAGTACTTGAAGCTGCTTTTTCCACTACTACGTACAACGGGTGGTACGTATTGGTATGACCGTGGTAACTTTTTTAGCAACATTTTTTGAAAATACCTTTTTTGGAATATTAAGGCATTTTTATAGCATTTTATCTTAAAATACTTGGAATAGTACTGATTCATCTGTAAAAAAATATCTCGTTACAACTTTTTTTAAAGTGTCGGATGGTCGTGAGAAAATAAAATCCCTCATGCTTCCTTTAAGATACTTTATTTGTATTAATTAAGGTTCGATTAAAAGCCTAGCACATACAATGCAATTAACTTTGGCAGTGTTGTTCTTAAAAGACGCCATCACTTTTTTTTCCACTACTGCGTACAACAGGTGGTACGTATTGGTATGACCGTGGTAACTTTTTTAGCAACATTTTTTGAAAATACCTTTTTTGGAATATTAAGGCATTTTTATAGCATTTTATCTTAAAATACTTGGAATAGTACTGATTCATCTGTAAAAAAATATCTCGTTACAACTTTTTTTAAAGTGTCGGATGGTCGTGAGAAAATAAAATCCCTCATGCTTCCTTTAAGATACTTTATTTGTATTAATTAAGGTTCGATTAAAAGCCTAGCACATACAATGCAATTAACTTTGGCAGTGTTGTTCTTAAAAGACGCCATCACTTTTTTTTTCCACTACTGCGTACAACAGGTGGTACGTATTGGTATGACCGTGGTAACTTTTTTAGCAACATTTTTTGAAAATACCTTTTTTGGAATATTAAGGCATTTTTATAGCATTTTATCTTAAAATACTTGGAATAGTACTGATTCATCTGTAAAAAAATATCTCGTTACAACTTTTTTTAAAGTGTCGGATGGTCGTGAGAAAATAAAATCCCTCATGCTTCCTTTAAGATACTTTATTTGTATTAATTAAGGTTCGATTAAAAGCCTAGCACATACAATGCAATTAACTTTGGCAGTGTTGTTCTTAAAAGACGCCATCACTTTTTTTTTCCACTACTACGTACAACAGGTGGTACGTATGTGTATGACCGTGGTAACTTTTTTAGTAACATTTTTTGAAAATACTTTTTTTGGAATATTAAGGCATTTTTATAGCTTTTTATCCTAAAATACTTGGAATAGTACTGATTCATCTGTAAAAAAATATCTCGTTACAACTTTTTTTTAAATAATTTTTACTAATGTTGTGTGTATATTGCTAATGCACTTTTTATCATAGAAATACAAAATAAATATAAAATCTTTATGATTAATTGTTATAAAACCTGATTATACAGGCTGTGACAACACATTGCCTTGGTTATCTTTTTTCATTCTTCACGGTCTACGGTCTGTCTTCTCTATAAACCGTAAATAATAAAATAATAAAGTACTTGAAGCTGCTTTTTCCACTACTACGTACAACGGGTGGTACGTATTGGTATGACCGTGGTAACTTTTTTAGCAACATTTTTTGAAAATACCTTTTTTGGAATATTAAGGCATTTTTATAGCATTTTATCTTAAAATACTTGGAATAGTACTGATTCATCTGTAAAAAAATATCTCGTTACAACTTTTTTTAAAGTGTCGGATGGTCGTGAGAAAATAAAATCCCTCATGCTTCCTTTAAGATACTTTATTTGTATTAATTAAGGTTCGATTAAAAGCCTAGCACATACAATGCAATTAACTTTGGCAGTGTTGTTCTTAAAAGACGCCATCACTTTTTTTTCCACTACTACGTACAACAGGTGGTACGTATGTGTATGACCGTGGTAACTTTTTTAGTAACATTTTTTGAAAATACTTTTTTTGGAATATTAAGGCATTTTTATAGCATTTTATCCTAAAATACTTGGAATAGTACTGATTCATCTGTAAAAAAATATCTCGTTACAACTTTTTTTTAAATAATTTTTACTAATGTTGTGTGTATATTGCTAATGCACTTTTTATCATAGAAATACAAAATAAATATAAAATCTTTATGATTAATTGTTATAAAACTTAATTATACAGGCTGTGACAACACATTGCCTTGGTTATCTTTTTTCATTCTTCACGGTCTACGGTCTGTCTTCTCTATAAACCGTAAATAATAAAATAATAAAGTACTTGAAGCTGCTTTTTCCACTACTACGTACAACGGGTGGTACGTATTGGTATGACCGTGGTAACTTTTTTAGCAACATTTTTTGAAAATACCTTTTTTGGAATATTAAGGCATTTTTATAGCATTTTATCCTAAAATACTTGGAATAGTACTGATTCATCTGTAAAAAAATATCTCGTTACAACTTTTTTTTAAATAATTTTTACTAATGTTGTGTGTATATTGCTAATGCACTTTTTATCATAGAAATACAAAATAAATATAAAATCGTTATGATTAATTGTTATAAAACCTGATTATACAGGCTGTGACAACCCATTGCCTTGGTTATCTTTTTTCATTCTTCACGGTCTACGGTCTGTCTTCTCTATAAACCGTAAATAATAAAATAATAAAGTACTTGAAGCGGCTTTTACCACTACTACGTACTGGACGACTAGCAACAGGTGGTATGTACTGGGCTGACCGTGTTAACTTTTCTACTAGTAATTTTTGTAAATACTTCTCTTGCCCTATTAGGGCATTTTTACAAAATTTCATCCTTAAATATTTCTCAAATAACTGATTCATCTGTAAAAAATATCTCGTTACAACTTTTTTTAAAGTGTCGGATGGTCGTGAGAAAATAAAATCCCTCATGCTTCCTTTAAGATACTTTATTTGTATTTTTTAAGGTTCGATTAAAAGCCTAGCACATACAATGCAATTAACTTTGGCAGTGTTGTTCTTAAAAGACGCCATCACTTTTTTTTCCACTACTGCGTACAACAGGTGGTACGTATTGGTATGACCGTGGTAACTTTTTTAGCAACATTTTTTGAAAATACCTTTTTTGGAATATTAAGGCATTTTTATAGCATTTTATCTTAAAATACTTGGAATAGTACTGATTCATCTGTAAAAAAATATCTCGTTACAACTTTTTTTAAAGTGTCGGATGGTCGTGAGAAAATAAAATCCCTCATGCTTCCTTTAAGATACTTTATTTGTATTAATTAAGGTTCGATTAAAAGCCTAGCACATACAATGCAATTAACTTTGGCAGTGTTGTTCTTAAAAGACGCCATCACTTTTTTTTTCCACTACTGTGTACAACAGGTGGTACGTATTGGTATGACCGTGGTAACTTTTTTAGCAACATTTTTTGAAAATACCTTTTTTGGAATATTAAGGCATTTTTATAGCATTTTATCTTAAAATACTTGGAATAGTACTGATTCATCTGTAAAAAAATATCTCGTTACAACTTTTTTTAAAGTGTCGGATGGTCGTGAGAAAATAAAATCCCTCATGCTTCCTTTAAGATACTTTATTTGTATTAATTAAGGTTCGATTAAAAGCCTAGCACATACAATGCAATTAACTTTGGCAGTGTTGTTCTTAAAAGACGCCATCACTTTTTTTTCCACTACTACGTACAACAGGTGGTACGTATGTGTATGACCGTGGTAACTTTTTTAGTAACATTTTTTGAAAATACTTTTTTTGGAATATTAAGGCATTTTTATAGCATTTTATCCTAAAATACTTGGAATAGTACTGATTCATCTGTAAAAAAATATCTCGTTACAACTTTTTTTTAAATAATTTTTACTAATGTTGTGTGTATATTGCTAATGCACTTTTTATCATAGAAATACAAAATAAATATAAAATCTTTATGATTAATTGTTATAAAACCTGATTATACAGGCTGTGACAACCCATTGCCTTGGTTATCTTTTTTCATTCTTCACGGTCTACGGTCTGTCTTCTCTATAAACCGTAAATAATAAAATAATAAAGTACTTGAAGCTGCTTTTTCCACTACTACGTACAACGGGTGGTACGTATTGGTATGACCGTGGTAACTTTTTTAGCAACATTTTTTGAAAATACCTTTTTTGGAATATTAAGGCATTTTTATAGCATTTTATCTTAAAATACTTGGAATAGTACTGATTCATCTGTAAAAAAATATCTCGTTACAACTTTTTTTTAAATAATTTTTACTAATGTTGTGTGTATATTGCTAATGCACTTTTTATCATAGAAATACAAAATAAATATAAAATCTTTATGATTAATTGTTATAAAACCTGATTATACTGGCTGTGACAACCCATTGCCTTGGTTATCTTTTTTCATTCTTCACGGTCTACGGTCTGTCTTCTCTATAAACCGTAAATAATAAAATAATAAAGTACTTGAAGCTGCTTTTTCCACTACTACGTACAACGGGTGGTACGTATTGGTATGACCATGGTAACTTTTTTAGCAACATTTTTAGAAAATACCTTTTTTGGAATATTAAGTCATTTTTATAGCATTTTATCCTAAAATACTTGGAATAGTACTGATTCATCTGTAAAAAAATATCTCGTTACAACTTTTTTTTAAATAATTTTTACTAATGTTGTGTGTATATTGCTAATGCACTTTTTATCATAGAAATACAAAATAAATATAAAATCGTTATGATTAATTGTTATAAAACCTGATTATACAGGCTGTGACAACCCATTGCCTTGGTTATCTTTTTTCATTCTTCACGGTCTACGGTCTGTCTTCTCTATAAACCGTAAATAATAAAATAATAAAGTACTTGAAGCGGTTTTTACCACTACTACGTACTGGACGACTAGCAACAGGTGGTATGTACTGGGCTGACCGTGTTAACTTTTCTACTAGTAATTTTTGTAAATACTTCTCTTGCCCTATTAGGGCATTTTTACAAAATTTCATCCTTAAATATTTCTCAAATAACTGATTCATCTGTAAAAAATATCTCGTTACAACTTTTTTTAAAGTGTCGGATGGTCGTGAGAAAATAAAATCCCTCATGCTTCCTTTAAGATACTTTATTTGTATTTTTTAAGGTTCGATTAAAAGCCTAGCACATACAATGCAATTAACTTTGGCAGTGTTGTTCTTAAAAGACGCCATCACTTTTTTTTCCACTACTACGTACAACAGGTGGTACGTATTGGTATGACCGTGGTAACTTTTTTAGCAACATTTTTTGAAAATACCTGTTTTGGAATATTAAGGCATTTTTATAGCATTTTATCTTAAAATACTTGGAATAGTACTGATTCATCTGTAAAAAAATATCTCGTTACAACTTTTTTTAAAGTGTCGGATGGTCGTGAGAAAATAAAATCCCTCATGCTTCCTTTAAGATACTTTATTTGTATTAATTAAGGTTCGATTAAAAGCCTAGCACATACAATGCAATTAACTTTGGCAGTGTTGTTCTTAAAAGACGCCATCACTTTTTTTTCCACTACTACGTACAACAGGTGGTACGTATTGGTATGACCGTGGTAACTTTTTTAGCAACATTTTTTGAAAATACCTTTTTTGGAATATTAAGGCATTTTTATAGCATTTTATCCTAAAATACTTGGAATAGTACTGCTTCATCTGTAAAAAAATATCACGTTACAACTTTTTTTTAAATAATTTTTACTAATGTTGTGTGTATATTGCTAATGCACTTTTTATCATAGAAATACAAAATAAATATAAAATCTTTATGATTAATTGTTATAAAACCTGATTATACAGGCTGTGACAACCCATTGCCTTGGTTATCTTTTTTCATTCTTCACGGTCTACGGTCTGTCTTCTCTATAAACCGTAAATAATAAAATAATAAAGTACTTGAAGCTGCTTTTTCCACTACTACGTACAACGGGTGGTACGTATTGGTATGACCGTGGTAACTTTTTTAGCAACATTTTTTGAAAATACCTTTTTTGGAATATTAAGGCATTTTTATAGCATTTTATCCTAAAATACTTGGAATAGTACTGATTCATCTGTAAAAAAATATCTCGTTACAACTTTTTTTTAATAATTTTTACTAATGTGTGTATATTGCTAATGCACTTTTTATCATAGAAATACAAAATAAATATAAAATCGTTATGATTAATTGTTATAAAACCTGATTATAGAGGCTGTGACAACCCATTGCCTTGGTTATCTTTTTTCATTCTTCACGGTCTACGGTCTGTCTTCTCTATAAACCGTAAATAATAAAATAATAAAGTACTTGAAGCGGCTTTTACCACTACTACGTACTGGACGACTAGCACCAGGTGGTATGTACTGGGCTGACCGTGTTAACTTTTCTACTAGTAATTTTTGTAAATACTTCTCTTGCCCTATTAGGGCATTTTTACAAAATTTCATCCTTAAATATTTCTCAAATAACTGATTCATCTGTAAAAAATATCTCGTTACAACTTTTTTTAAAGTGTCGGATGGTCGTGAGAAAATAAAATCCCTCATGCTTCCTTTAAGATACTTTATTTGTATTTTTTAAGGTTCGATTAAAAGCCTAGCACATACAATGCAATTAACTTTGGCAGTGTTGTTCTTAAAAGACGCCATCACTTTTTTTTCCACTACTGCGTACAACAGGTGGTACGTATTGGTATGACCGTGGTAACTTTTTTAGCAACATTTTTTGAAAATAAATTTTTTGGAATATTAAGGCATTTTTATAGCATTTTATCTTAAAATACTTGGAATAGTACTGATTCATCTGTAAAAAAATATCTCGTTACAACTTTTTTTAAAGTGTCGGATGGTCGTGAGAAAATAAAATCCCTCATGCTTCCTTTAAGATACTTTATTTGTATTAATTAAGGTTCGATTAAAAGCCTAGCACATACAATGCAATTAACTTTGGCAGTGTTGTTCTTAAAAGACGCCATCACTTTTTTTTCCACTACTACGTACAACAGGTGGTACGTATTGGTATGACCGTGGTAACTTTTTTAGCAACATTTTTTGAAAATACCTTTTTTGGAATATTAAGGCATTTTTATAGCATTTTATCCTAAAATACTTGGAATAGTACTGCTTCATCTGTAAAAAAATATCACGTTACAACTTTTTTTTAAATAATTTTTACTAATGTTGTGTGTATATTGCTAATGCACTTTTTATCATAGAAATACAAAATAAATATAAAATCTTTATGATTAATTGTTATAAAACCTGATTATACAGGCTGTGACAACCCATTGCCTTGGTTATCTTTTTTCATTCTTCACGGTCTACGGTCTGTCTTCTCTATAAACCGTAAATAATAAAATAATAAAGTACTTGAAGCTGCTTTTTCCACTACTACGTACAACGGGTGGTACGTATTGGTATGACCGTGGTAACTTTTTTAGCAGCATTTTTTGAAAATACCTTTTTTGGAATATTAAGGCATTTTTATAGCATTTTATCTTAAAATACTTGGAATAGTACTGATTCATCTGTAAAAAAATATCTCGTTACAACTTTTTTTAAAGTGTCGGGTGGTCGTGAGAAAATAAAATCCCTCATGCTTCCTTTAAGATACTTTATTTGTATTAATTAAGGTTCGATTAAAAGCCTAGCACATACAATGCAATTAACTTTGGCAGTGTTGTTCTTAAAAGACGCCATCACTTTTTTTTCCACTACTGCGTACAACAGGTGGTACGTATTGGTATGACCGTGGTAACTTTTTTAGCAACATTTTTTGAAAATACCTTTTTTGGAATATTAAGGCATTTTTATAGCATTTTATCTTAAAATACGTGGAATAGTACTGATTCATCTGTAAAAAAATATCTCGTTACAACTTTTTTTAAAGTGTCGGATGGTCGTGGGAAAATAAAATCCCTCATGCTTCCTTTAAGATACTTTATTTGTATTAATTAAGGTTCGATTAAAAGCCTAGCACATACAATGCAATTAACTTTGGCAGTGTTGTTCTTAAAAGACGCCATCACTTTTTTTTTCCACTACTGCGTACAACAGGTGGTACGTATTGGTATGACCGTGGTAACTTTTTTAGCAACATTTTTTGAAAATACCTTTTTTGGAATATTAAGGCATTTTTATAGCATTTTATCTTAAAATACTTGGAATAGTACTGATTCATCTGTAAAAAAATATCTCGTTACAACTTTTTTTAAAGTGTCGGATGGTCGTGAGAAAATAAAATCCCTCATGCTTCCTTTAAGATACTTTATTTGTATTAATTAAGGTTCGATTAAAAGCCTAGCACATACAATGCAATTAACTTTGGCAGTGTTGTTCTTAAAAGACGCCATCACTTTTTTTTTCCACTACTGCGTACAACAGGTGGTACGTATTGATATGACCGTGGTAACTTTTTTAGCAACATTTTTTGAAAATACCTTTTTTGGAATATTAAGGCATTTTTATAGCATTTTATCTTAAAATACTTGGAATAGTACTGATTCATCTGTAAAAAAATATCTCGTTACAACTTTTTTTAAAGTGTCGGATGGTCGTGAGAAAATAAAATCCCTCATGCTTCCTTTAAGATACTTTATTTGTATTAATTAAGGTTCGATTAAAAGCCTAGCACATACAATGCAATTAACTTTGGCAGTGTTGTTCTTAAAAGACGCCATCACTTTTTTTTTCCACTACTACGAACAACAGGTGGTACGTATGTGTATGACCGTGGTAACTTTTTTAGTAACATTTTTTGAAAATACTTTTTTTGGAATATTAAGGCATTTTTATAGCATTTTATCCTAAAATACTTGGAATAGTACTGATTCATCTGTAAAAAAATATCTCGTTACAACTTTTTTTTAAATAATTTTTACTAATGTTGTGTGTATATTGCTAATGCACTTTTTATCATAGAAATACAAAATAAATATAAAATCTTTATGATTAATTGTTATAAAACCTGATTATACAGGCTGTGACAACCCATTGCCTTGGTTATCTTTTTTCATTCTTCACGGTCTACGGTCTGTCTTCTCTATAAACCGTAAATAATAAAATAATAAAGTACTTGAAGCTGCTTTTTCCACTACTACGTACAACGGGTGGTACGTATTGGTATGACCGTGGTAACTTTTTTAGCAAAATTTTTTGAAAATACCTTTTTTGGAATATTAAGGCATTTTTATAGCATTTTATCTTAAAATACTTGGAATAGTACTGATTCATCTGTAAAAAAATATCTCGTTACAACTTTTTTTAAAGTGTCGGATGGTCGTGAGAAAATAAAATCCCTCATGCTTCCTTTAAGATACTTTATTTGTATTAATTAAGGTTCGATTAAAAGCCTAGCACATACAATGCAATTAACTTTGGCAGTGTTGTTCTTAAAAGACGCCATCACTTTTTTTTCCACTACTGCGTACAACAGGTGGTACGTATTGGTATGACCGTGGTAACTTTTTTAGCAACATTTTTTGAAAATACCTTTTTTGGAATATTAAGGCATTTTTATAGCATTTTATCTTAAAATACTTGGAATAGTACTGATTCATCTGTAAAAAAATATCTCGTTACAACTTTTTTTAAAGTGTCGGATGGTCGTGAGAAAATAAAATCCCTCATGCTTCCTTTAAGATACTTTATTTGTATTAATTAAGGTTCGATTAAAAGCCTAGCACATACAATGCAATTAACTTTGGCAGTGTTGTTCTTAAAAGACGCCATCACTTTTTTTTTCCACTACTGCGTACAACAGGTGGTACGTATTGGTATGACCGTGGTAACTTTTTTAGCAACATTTTTTGAAAATACCTTTTTTGGAATATTAAGGCATTTTTATAGCATTTTATCTTAAAATACTTGGAATAGTACTGATTCATCTGTAAAAAAATATCTCGTTACAACTTTTTTTAAAGTGTCGGATGGTCGTGAGAAAATAAAATCCCTCATGCTTCCTTTAAGATACTTTATTTGTATTAATTAAGGTTCGATTAAAAGCCTAGCACATACAATGCAATTAACTTTGGCAGTGTTGTTCTTAAAAGACGCCATAACTTTTTTTTTCCACTACTGCGTACAACAGGTGGTACGTATTGATATGACCGTGGTAACTTTTTTAGCAACATTTTTTGAAAATACCTTTTTTGGAATATTAAGGCATTTTTATAGCATTTTATCTTAAAATACTTGGAATAGTACTGATTCATCTGTAAAAAAATATCTCGTTACAACTTTTTTTAAAGTGTCGGATGGTCGTGAGAAAATAAAATCCCTCATGCTTCCTTTAAGATACTTTATTTGTATTAATTAAGGTTCGATTAAAATCCTAGCACATACAATGCAATTAACTTTGGCAGTGTTGTTCTTAAAAGACGCCATCACTTTTTTTTTCCACTACTACGAACAACAGGTGGTACGTATGTGTATGACCGTGGTAACTTTTTTAGTAACATTTTTTGAAAATACTTTTTTTGGAATATTAAGGCATTTTTATAGCATTTTATCCTAAAATACTTGGAATAGTACTGATTCATCTGTAAAAAAATATCTCGTTACAACTTTTTTTTAAATAATTTTTACTAATGTTGTGTGTATATTGCTAATGCACTTTTTATCATAGAAATACAAAATAAATATAAAATCTTTATGATTAATTGTTATAAAACCTGATTATACAGGCTGTGACAACCCATTGCCTTGGTTATCTTTTTTCATTCTTCACGGTCTACGGTCTGTCTTCTCTATAAACCGTAAATAATAAAATAATAAAGTACTTGAAGCTGCTTTTTCCACTACTACGTACAACGGGTGGTACGTATTGGTATGACCGTGGTAACTTTTTTAGCAACATTTTTTGAAAATACCTTTTTTGGAATATTAAGGCATTTTTATAGCATTTTATCTTAAAATACTTGGAATAGTACTGATTCATCTGTAAAAAAATATCTCGTTACAACTTTTTTTAAAGTGTCGGATGGTCGTGAGAAAATAAAATCCCTCATGCTTCCTTTAAGATACTTTATTTGTATTAATTAAGGTTCGATTAAAAGCCTAGCACATACAATGCAATTAACTTTGGCAGTGTTGTTCTTAAAAGACGCCATCACTTTTTTTTCCACTACTGCGTACAACAGGTGGTACGTATTGGTATGACCGTGGTAACTTTTTTAGCAACATTTTTTGAAAATACCTTTTTTGGAATATTAAGGCATTTTTATAGCATTTTATCTTAAAATACTTGGAATAGTACTGATTCATCTGTAAAAAAATATCTCGTTACAACTTTTTTTAAAGTGTCGGATGGTCGTGAGAAAATAAAATCCCTCATGCTTCCTTTAAGATACTTTATTTGTATTAATTAAGGTTCGATTAAAAGCCTAGCACATACAATGCAATTAACTTTGGCAGTGTTGTTCTTAAAAGACGCCATCACTTTTTTTTTTCCACTACTGCGTACAACAGGTGGTACGTATTGGTATGACCGTGGTAACTTTTTTAGCAACATTTTTTGAAAATACCTTTTTTGGAATATTAAGGCATTTTTATAGCATTTTATCTTAAAATACTTGGAATAGTACTGATTCATCTGTAAAAAAATATCTCGTTACAACTTTTTTTAAAGTGTCGGATGGTCGTGAGAAAATAAAAACCCTCATGCTTCCTTTAAGATACTTTATTTGTATTAATTAAGGTTCGATTAAAAGCCTAGCACATACAATGCAATTAACTTTGGCAGTGTTGTTCTTAAAAGACGCCATCACTTTTTTTTTCCACTACTACGTACAACAGGTGGTACGTATGTGTATGACCGTGGTAACTTTTTTAGTAACATTTTTTGAAAATACTTTTTTTGGAATATTAAGGCATTTTTATATATTACATGTATACAGAGAATAATGTAAGACTGTACATGGCTGAATTATGCAAAATTAGACATAGGGAATTTACTTAATGTTACCATGGTGTTTGTAAACAAAATAACAACACAGTGATTACAGAAAAAACCGACAATTGTTACTAGCATGGGTAAATTGATTAATACTAAAATAAAGTTGCCAATGTATAGTCTTACATTATTCACACGGTATATTATTGTTAAACCTTATAAACACTTATACTATATATTCTTATTTACAAATGTATATTAAAACTGTTACTATATGTATATTGCTGTTTAGTTACAAATATTATTTTTTTGCTGCATTGTATAATATTTCAAAAATACAGACAGCCCAAAAATTTTCAGCAGCACTTATAATGCTATCTGTATAATCAGCCTGAAAATCTTCAAATATGTATGTAATTTGGTCATTACTTTCAAAATTTGGATCCGCTACACAAAACAAGGCTTTTGTTTTTCCACATAAATACATTTGGAGTTGCACTTGTGCCTTGTATTTTGCAGTGATTGTATTCTTTTGAGTAATATAATTATGAAATGCTTTTTTTGACTGCGGACATTTTATTTCTACGACATAATCGCTGCACACAGCATCGGGAGATGCACCGATCAGTGGATGAGTTTTGGAAAGATGAAGTCCTGTACGACTAAACTGGCGATTTAATCTTTTTTCCAAAATGTGAATTACTCGATCCTCTAAAAGTCGACCCCTTCGCATTGCTTCTGTATCACGTAGCTTTTGTACACCTAAAATTTGCTCAACGAAAACACCATCGGCTTTTTTACAGTGGGCAGCTTGATAAATTTTTGATGCTGTTATTCTACCATAACGCAGTTCAAACCAGAGGGAATTATTTGACTGTTGCTCTGTATTTTTTATGGCTTCTTGAATATACTCCTCACACATCATTTCAGTGCAATAACTCAAAAATTTTTGATTATCTTTTTCTCCTGTATAGCTTATTAGCAGTTGAAATAAACCCAAATTGCTAATAGTTGCATTACTACTAAAATGTTTGAGAAGTTGGCTGTTGCACTTTCGTTGCTTGGAGGTTTTCACGAGCTCGCTGAAAAAACTGTTGCTGTCTTCATCTGAAGATAGTTCCTTCATTTCCCCAAAATCTGACAAAGTTAAATGCTGTTTTTTAGAAGCACTGATGTTGGATAGCTGGCTTTTCTTCCAATAGCACTCCACTTCAGTTGGGGAAGGTTCTTCGCTCCTCCGATGAAGCCACATTACGAAAGCAATGGAATACTTACAGCCACCTAAAAATTGCAGTGTTTATCTTTTAATTCGAATTTGCATGTAGCTTATAAATTAGGAATCTATTTATGAGCTACATATACATAAGAGTCTCTTTATAATGATGCTATTTATTGATATTTGTCAATTGATTTTTCTTGAATAAATATAAGTACTTATTTTTAATAAAATTAATTACTAACCTTCTGACGCAGCACAATCATGGCATTCTACACTGATAATTTTGTTCGACTTTTCATTAATTTTAATAGTAACATTATACTGCGCTTTGGTAATTCGATGCTCCGGTGTAATTTTCCCTTTAACAGTGCAAATGTTCATTGTGTGACAAACTTGCACCCAACCGATAGCAGCATCTCCGTACGACCTGCGCCCAGATCTAAAATTTTATAATTATTTCAATTACTTACAGTTATTACATTAGTGTACAGTATTGTATTATGTGAACTGTTTATAACGCAAAAATTAATACGTTACAGTACTTACTTATCAGCTTTGACACCACTGGATTCTCCTATTGCAAAGTCTGCAGTATTTTTAAAATACTCTGCCACCATAATTGCATCTACAATTGGTAAATTGTCAGATTGCGCTTTAGTAAAGTCTTGATCTGCCATTATTACAAAAATCAACTGTCGAATACCGAATTATAAATCGCAAAACACGTGAAACGCGGACACAACACGAGACGACTATATTGCAAGTAAGCACGTGGTCGCTAATCTGCGCCGGACGCACTATTTGACGTCATCCTACGTCACAACCAATCACTGGCAAGCTTCTTGTCACGTGATAAATTCAAAATTATAACAATTTATAATTGTTTACCAGCAATAGCAAATGCTTTAAATTACTTATTTTTTTTCAGTTTTATGCTTCTTTACCATATATACTACTAATTTAACGATTAAAAATTGAGGTATGATTTTTTGTGCAAATCCCCTATTGCACCTCGGAATGCAACTCGAACAACCTGCTTAGCATTTTCCCCTTTGAAAGCCACCTCACCTCCGTGTATAGCAGCAACTGGATATGAGCACTGCGAATTTCAGAACATAATTTTGGAAATAAACCAGAGGTTAAAGTTCGAGATTTTATAAAATTGTCTACCTTGAGGGCCTCCTGAAGAACATTTTTAAGTTGATCCGGAATTTGCTTTGGTGCTAATGCCTCTCGGTGGATGTTGCAATGCGTAAAAGTACACTTTTATGCAACTGATTTCGCTTTGCTGGTAAAACCTCCGTATTTTCGTGCCAAGACGCCCGCACCGTCAGAGCAAAAACCAACGCATTTTTTCCAGTCTACTCGAGTTTCCGCAGAAAAGTCACCGAGTTTTTTGAATATTTCTTCGGCCCTAGTTCGTGTTGAGAGTGCCTTATAAATTAAATAATCCTTTTCCACTTTAGTTTGAAATATATACCGCACATAAACCATAAGTTGAGCATAATTTGTTATATCTATGATCTCGTCGAGTTGTATCCCAAACAAATCACTATTTTTGGCGGCCCACCCACTCGCTTTAAAAATTGGGTACCGAAACCACATTGTGGAAGTAGGGAAAGTAAGGCAGTCGTCAAAGGCGTAATGCTAACCACATCACTGAGTACGCCGTTAAACGTGTGCCAGATTGACTGATTTTCGGAAAGGGATATTTCGGGGACCCTGACTCGCCTTGTCTCAGGCCATGTTCCTACATGGAATGAAGTGCCCGTACTTTTGCAGCAGGTAGCACCAGTTCTTCACCGATAGTATTAGCTTTCCACACCTTGCAGTTCTCACTAAGAAGGATGCCTACGTCGCTTTTTTGAAAACTACCGCCAAAGAACACATAGTTTTCTTGTGTCTTTCAGCTCGATCAACTTACGAACGAAATAATCCTTACTTTTATTTTCTAATGTAGAATGTTTTATATTAAAGTTGCGCTTCAATAATGACGGTTTTATGCTTTGATTTGAGAGAATTTCAAAACAGATCACACATTGCGGTCTAGACTCATCGTTAATGTTTGTGAAAGTAAATACCAAGTTAATGTATTCCGGATCATTTTTATGTCTCTTTTAAGCCACTTATCCATATTTTTCACGTGTAAATTAGCGATAACGACACAGGAAACAATGACGACACTGAACAAACACGCATTACTCATCACGATTTTGAAACGAGCAGGATATTTTTCGTTGAATCACGCCGACAACAGTGTTGCTGTTCAGATACGTATAAAATATGAGAAAAGATAGATTTTCAGCTATAATTTATCATATTTGACAAATAACAACCCGAAAGTGCGTTGCCTAGAAATAACCGAGACGAAGCAGAGGGTTGTTTCTTAAAGTAACGCACTTGAGGGATATTATTTGTCAAAATTATAAGGATTTATCATTGGCCGCGGTGAGTTCGGGAAGATAAGTTCTTAACCTAATTAAAATTTTTACTGAAGCGAGAAGCCATTTTTTGACAAATTAATTTGACACATCCTTATAATAATATGTTGGTGGCACTGTAAATCTATGTCAAATTCGAGGTTATCAGGTTAGGTTTTGCTTCAGTTTGACACAGGCTGACGCAAAACCTAACCTGCTAACCTCGCATTTTACTTAGATTTACACTGCCACCAACTTGTCATAGGATACTACAAAATTTTAATTGGGTAGTGTCCATGGTGATTGAAAATCACCCTAGGGTCGTTTTCACTTCAAGTGTGATCTGATTTGTCAAACTGACTCACGTGATTAAAAATAATCAAATTGGATTGGTCTGGAGAGTTTCCTTGAAACGGACAATTTTACTTTTTTAGCTTTAAAATATTCTTTTGAATAAAAAACATTAAAATTGCTCCGTTAGATTACGAGCAGAGGGTTTGTGGATATAATTTCCAATAAAAAGCTGGGAAAAAAGCTAGTCATAACGAAAAAATATTTCAACTTTATTTCATAAAATGTCCATTTCATGGAGCGTTGCCCTCGTTATGGACAGGTTGCCCTCGTTATGGACGGATATGCCCATGAAGTGGACTCTGGTACATAATACATGAAAACAGGTCGGTACCTACGTTCTGTTGTGAAAATAACATTTCAAAAGCGCTTCCTGCAAAAAAAAAATAAATTTCCAATTATTCCACATGATTCGTTGGCCCAGTTATTACACAAACGACACTGAATAAATTCTTCTTTACTTAAACGATATTTACCTCCACAAACTATGTACGTAGAATTATCATCTTCCTTACAATTTTTTTTGTCTTCTTTATTTGCAGAACCATATTCTTCTTGCTCTAGTTGAGTTAAATATTCTTCAAGATCTCGTGGAGGTGGAAATTCATCGCGGAGAGAGATTTGAGTGTCAGTATCTGAGTCACTAGTGCATTGTGTTTTTCCAGCTTTTGAAACTTTTGTTCTTGACGTTCTTCTTCTTACCTTTTTTCTTTCTTCTTCCTCAGCTCATCCTTTTCAGGTGTGTGTGTTATAACCGAGCATTTTCCATTTTTTCGGCCACAGGTTTTACTTTTTTTTCGGGGGGGTGCTTTTGAATATGGTCTATACATTTCCGGAGAAACTATTCCTAACTCTTCTCATCCTTCTTTCATAATATTTTTGTTTACAATACCGCTTGTAGAAGGATGGTTGGGATCGGCAGAAGTATATGGCTGGTCTAAGATATTGTCGTTTTGTGTTAGATCCTGGATTATAGGTGTCGGTTGTCAGTTATACTTGAAGGAAGGAAATCATCGTCGGTGAAGATGTTAGAATTAAGTGGGTATATTCCGGTTTTTTCAAGGCTCTTGCAGATATTGCTGATTGTAAATGACTCACTAAAAGCAGTATTAACGAACTGAGCAACCTCGTATATTGTTACAGGTTACCACGCTGAATGGATCCAATGCAGTAACTTTCTTCGGTACAGCCATCTTCAACTGTTTGTTGGCTGGAGCATGAACAACCAACAAGACCAATAAATCGGTGTCATTGCCAATCACGATAGCCCCTTTTTCCTTTTTTGATTCGTCAGTTGCAGTAAAGACGATCTTGGGGTCAACATTACCTTCTGCCTGAGTCACTGTGAAGCCAGCTTGCTGTAAGTGTACCGTGATGACAGCAATCAGTTGCATCTTGTTCTTACTATTAGTTAGAAATTCTGCTTGTCCAAGAGTGACATTAGTTGCATCCTCCACTTTCACTTCAACACGTGTAGTAGTAGATCATATGCGCAAATGTTGTTCGTCTTTTGTGCTGGGTTCTTCACCATAACCATTTGGCCTCCCCACTTCCCTAAACTCTTTATATAATACACTTGGAGCGAATATTACGAGTTCATAGGCGCTCATGCTTTTTCTGGACAAACAGAAAAATTTATATTTTTACCCCCTCCATATCTCCGTAATCCTTTACTGGAGCGCAATAATGCACAGGATCATTTTTATTGTAAATAAAATGTAGATTAATTTTGTATAAGGTAAAGTTTGTGGTAAACCTCATAGTTAACGAGATATTTGCGAAAAACTGTTGAAAATTACCATTTTAACACCTTTCCAACCCCCTCCTTCCTAAACCTGACCCGCAAGGTCGTGCAACTTTTTACTACATACTAAGAGGAGAGTGCTGAACAGTTTTCCACAGGATAGAACTTTTTTTTATGTTTGTGTTAAACCCTAGTTTTACTGTACTATAACACCGTAAAACAACAATTTTAAAAAGTAAATATTTTTTGTAATTTCTTACTGAAGCTAAACGTCTAGGTATGGACTCAATAAGTTTATGAATAAATTCATTATGTACGTCATCCCACTCTTCTTGTATTCCGTTAACCAATTCGTCTTGATTTCTTGGGCGAAAATTGTGTCGGTATATTTTCTTAACTAGTAAAGCCCAAAAATTTTCCATGGTGTTCAGATCTACGCTTCTCGATGCCAAGGTAATATGTTAAAATTTTGGTTATTGAACCATTCGCGCACTATACGACATGTTTATCGGCGAATTATCTTATTGCAAGAAAAAATCGTTAGGATGTAGAGTTTGAACTGACGCACACATGCGAATTTTCATAAAATCGTTGGCAAAATTTTTTTTTCTATTTTTATAAGATATTTAACCATTGTTGGCTAAAAAACTAAAACTAGTATTGATATTAATACGTATTTGATAGTTAATCGCCGTTCTAAGTGAAATGACATAAACTGGGCATCAAATGATTCGAATTTTGGCATATTTTTTTAAAACCTAAATAGTCTTTTATTTTGAGTTTTTTACGGAAAAATGCTAACAAGATTCTTTGCTTATGTACATTTCTATTTAATTAGAACCAATATTTACAAAACAGAGTCTTATTCATATATTTATTGAAAAAAAATCAAATACAAAATATTGAAAAGAACAAAAACAATTTTCGGTTTTTTTTCTGAAGTTTATAGTAAAACATGGATTACATATCAATATTTCATATTAATAAGTATATTTTATATTTACTGTGTAAAACGGGGACTTACAGAAAAAACTAATATTCTAATTCTTAACAAAAGTTCGGTTGCGTGCACTGTAAGTAAAAAGGATCAAGTTACTGGTTAATCAGAATCACTTGATTCTTCTTCTGGAGGGTCAAGTTCTCTTTCTTCTATTTCAGGCTCTTTCAAAAACTGAAGGACTTCAAGAGGGTATTTTTAAATTTTTTTAGCACTTAATTTTCTAGAAAAACCTTCTCTGTACCTCTAAATATCCTTATTTCGGGCTTCTTGAGCTTCTTCTCCAAGCTGTCCAATTGGGAGAATTGCATAGTCTAATATTTCTGCACTATGAATTAATATTTTATGTACAGTAATTGGCATATTATACCATGGAGATAACTGTACAAACCTCTTGGCAGTATCCAGACAGTACTTTTTAAAATAATCTATTAATATAAAGTATGTATGTATTATCATTAAACTCGTTTTACCTTTCGGTGTAGAGGTATTAAAGAGTATCCACTCGAAATTGTCAATAGTAATTACATAAGTGGTGATAATTTTTTGATAATTTTAACTAGATTCACGAGTGGGATTTCTTAATAGCAACAAAGATGAGTGCTAATCTAGTTAAAATTATAGACAAAATTATTACCACGAATGTAATTCGGCGTGATTATTTTTTAAACAGTTCAAGTTGTAGATTGGGTTTGATGGAGCTTCCAGATGAGTGTCCTGTTATTTTTAACAACTCCTGCTCACCTACTCCACTTTTAGCTAGTTGTGTTACAGCAGAAGAACGATTTGAATGGTTTGTGAAAAAATAGTCGCTGTAATTTGCTACTAGCAAATAGTCAGTGTAATTTTGATGCTACTAGCAAATAGTCATTGTAATTAGCTACTTGCAAATAGTCAGTGTAATTTTGATGCTATTGGTCGATTTGAATTTATTTCTCATTACTATTGGCTGATAGGACTGTTTAAAAAATAATCACTTATAATACCATGAGTAGTCAAAGTTTTGTCGACTATTTTTGCGGTGGTATCACGAATTGCGCGTTGGTATGATTAGGACGAGTGAGATAGCACGAGTCCTAATCCCAAGCGCAATGGACATGAGTAGTGATACCACCGCAAAAATAATCTATTTAACTTTGACCAAGAATGGCATTCGAGGGACTATTCAATGAACCAAACTACTTTTTCAAATTAGTTTTCAGTAAATCTAGCAACAAACTACGCAATTTCTATAGTAACAGAACACTACTATTGACTTTTTCTAATAAAAATCACATTTGTTTAAAATAGTCACTTGAATACTTTCTAGGAAGATATATCCGCTGATGTTTTTTTGATTGGTCAAGAATCAAAATTCTGGATTTTCATTGGTCACTTTTTGACAGATGACAGATGAATTGAATAGTCAATAAAATATTTCGAAACCGATTAATTATTTCCTCGTCCACGTTGGTTATGTGAGCTGAAGTTGCACCATCCTCAAAAAATCGGCGAGCAGTATTTCCATCATTGGTGCTTCCATATCCCGGTTTTGGTTTGTCGACCAATAAACCCATTTCAGACCTAAAAGCCTCTTGTATATTTTTTCATTGTCTGCCACTTTTGCCTTATTGCTGTCTTGCCACTGACCAATCACCAATTTATATGACAAGTGAAGCAAACACTCAAAAAAACTTACCACGCATGTAAAGAAGACAGACCGAAGCGTAGTTTTAATTTGTCCTGAACTTCTTTGTTAACAACTAGATTGATATTATTAAAATCCTTGGAAGTCAATCCACATAGATAGCACCTCTGCGTGGACGAATTTTCGGACACTGCATTGCAAATTTTTCCATCTATCATTGTAAACAATAATGTATGCTGCAGTAATATATCATGGTTTTTAACTTTAACTTCGGTGGAAGTTAAGGAGGAAACTTGAGTCTCGATATATTTAACTTCTTTGACTGTAATGTCTGTTGTCTCATGAACAAGTTGAAGTCTCATGAACAAGTTGAAGTCGAATTGGTCTGCAATACCTTGAAGACGATGGGCGAGGATTTTGCCATAATACAACTTTTTTCGTTGAATTTGGCTCACCTGACACTAGTTGCACAGGAACAAGGGAAGTTTGAAAAATATTTGCATCAGAAATATTGGGATCAGAAAACTTGTGTTTGTATTCGCTCATTCCAGAGCTTCCATCACAACCCCATTTTGTAATTAAATTAAGGTTACTTAGTGCTTCAGGGCTCAAAACATCCGTAAGCTCTTTTAGGGCTTGGAATAAACGAACCACGGTATGATCAAGCAAACTTTGTAAGGGTACTTCTGCAGTTGATTCGGTTATCACTAGACTTTCAGGGTAACACATTTTTTAGCAGCAGTAATTGCTTCATAATTGGGGTAAATGTCACTGTGGTTCTCTCTAGCTGCACCTCTAATGATGTTGTATTGGAATTTCGTCAGTTTAGCTTCAATGACTATGGACAACGCTTTATCCGAAGAATATTGAACTACGTTCTGGTTGATTCGGCTATACGCTTCTTTGTATTTGGTTGCGCGTCTGGGGTGGTAAATACAACATCTTTCACAACCACAGCGGAATCCAATTTACCTTCAGTTCGAAGTTCCATTTGAGCTGCATAGCTCAACTCTTGAACACTGAAATGTGATCGCAATTCTTCGGTTTTCCGTCTCTTCGATCTTTCGCTAACTTCCGAAAAATCAACAGGTCGTCTTCCACTTCTGGTGCGCCTTTCAAACGGTTCTTCACTGCAGGGAAATTCAGTTCTAGCTTCCAGCCACAAATGATTCTTGGTGCAAAATGTCTTATTATTTATAGATGACGCACTCCATTTGCTTTTATATTGAGAAGTAAAATGTGCCAATGTTTGCTTAGCTTCCACTAATAATTCATCACTTCTGGTAGCTCTTCGCATTTCCCCATATAGATGATTACACTTGTCTTTGAAACCATCTGAAGGGCAGTTTTTCATCATTTCAGTTAGTTCATTTCTACTAAAAGAAATATAGTTAGATCTCGAACCTGTAACAAAAAGAAACCGACGTGAATTTTAAGAAAACATACGTTGTATAGCATAATTAGAAGTACAGGGTGTAAGAGAAAAACACCATCAAACTTTTAGACTGTTTCAAGTGAGAAAAACAAGAAAAAAAAACATAAATGCATCCGCAAACGCTTTGTATTCGAATTACATCCCCCTAAAGAAGGTGGTTAAAACGTAGAAAGCTACAAAAAGGTTTTAAAGAAATCAAAGTTTCTAAATTTTGTCCGTTAAACCCTTCAAATAAATACATTGATAAGGGTTGCTAATTTCAACTCTTTAAAGTTGTAGAAATTGAATAAAAAACCTAAATATGGTTTTATTAGACAATATGTGCAAATGTTCACTTTAATATTCTTTTCCAATTTTCAGTAAAATGACAAAAACTTTTTTTTGTTACACTTATATACCATATCCCTTAGGGGATGAACACTACTAAAATCAGTATACCTTTGATTATAATATTTTAGGTATATTATTTTACTTAAATGGCATAGCGGTTTTTGTCCCTGCAATTCTCGGAAGGCAGTTTGGCCGGTTCGGCATTTTCCTGCACCTACAAGCGTCAAAGCAAGTGCAGGGTAGTTAAAACTTGTGGAATTCATTCCTAACTTGAGACTTAAGCCTTGTAGCGTTAAGATGGATAAACTGAAAATATAAAGTTGTGTATTATTTAATTATCACTTTAGCAACACTAAAATATTAGTCGTACTTAAAGGTATACCGATAAAATTAGTAGTATTGACCCCCGAATGTTTTTACTCGGTATAACAAAGCCGCATATTACCGCAGCCAATTTTGAATTGAATTTATTTAGGAAACTCCAACGTATACTTTGAGCCGAAATTCGCTGCTTGATCTCACTTGATGCATAACTTGTTACTTAAAAAAACAAAAAAAGAAATATATTTTTTACACTTTAAGTCACAACTGTTTATAACACCGTTGAAAGTTAGCTTGCATTAAATATATCTGCATATATATAGTATAGGAATATTCTACTTACTTCCAGCAACAGGTTCCATATGTGTTCACTTGAATAATTAAATCCACTCGTACTAAAATAATTTCTTCAAAAGTTTATTCACAAACTACACCAGAATCACTAACACCTCCACCTTTGGCAAACCTCAGGCTTAGATTGATACACTGCGAGAAGGGTTGCTACCTGAACTAGACGGAGGGTTGTTTATTACACCCAGGTATACTATTGACCAATTGCATATAATAATTTTGAGATAACCCAAACTTAATTTTTTGCATTTTGTCCATGATTTCTGCGAAATTTGCCTGTGTGTGACGGCAGCATTACATTTTCAAGAATGTGTAAATATACTGCTCCGGTTAACCTTTCGGAAATGTGCCAGCAAACCCCAACTCCTTCATCGCTAATCCATCCCCACATATTTGCATAAAATCGCCCACGACTCTGGATATTCTGAACATACCGTTCTTGAAACCGGCAATTGCGAGGTCTGTAAACGGAAATACGCCCGTTGCGAAATGATTGAAAGACTTTCATCAGAAAAAATACGTTTTCCCAAAAGTGCACATCCATCTTTACAAATTCATTGGCATATTCCAGTCGTTCGCTCTTATTTTCTTTTGAAAGAAATGGCTTTTGAGTAGCGGCGTATTTGGAAATTTCACTTGCTTTAACACTGTTACTTCCTGTCCTCATAGTAGCTGGAAAACGAACCCCTTCACAATCACTTACTGCTGTCTCAAATGGATTGTTCCTTAAGAAGTTTAATAATGCAGCGTCTTGTTCATCAGTCGTGCATTTCGTTCGTCCCGTGCCATCTTTCCTCTTGATGCTTTCTTCGTTAACCCACTTTCGTCATTCTGTCTACTGCGTTTTTACTGACATTAAACTGGTCCCCTATTCTTCTGTACGACCACCCGTCTTCTAATCCCTGCAAGATTCGTGCCTTGGTTTCTTCATTTGTGTGGGCGATACATTTTGAAAACATTTATGTCATGAATGACGTTAATGAATTGCACACGCTTACTGCAGTTTTCCAATTTACACTATCAAAATAATGGAATGTGTCCCTACAGGGCTTGTCCCGCTTTATATTTCCGCAACTGTACCTCATGAGCTGACGTAATTAAAGATAGAGCCCTTCGGCATCTTCGAAGAACATAGTTTTGAGTATCTGAAGCCGTAGATACTTTCCTTTTTTTCATTGCAGGTTCTCTTCTAGCTTAATATTTCTGTGCCTTTTTTGTCAACTGTCTGTGGAACCACATCTGCATCAAGGTCGGGATAAGTTATCGGTTTACAATTACTACTTGATGATTCATTTATTGCAACGGCCACAAAATCATCTTAAAGTATTTCAAACTGGAAACAAAATGGGTTATCAAGCTGCTTAATAAATAATAGACATAATACTTACATTTGTACTTTCGGCCTCATTTTCTGTAAGGATTAATTCCGGACTACAGCTTTGTACATGTTTGGAATCAGCTTCCTTCGAGTGCCGAATTTTAGTCGTTAAATTTTATTTGCCTTTTCTATGAATTATATGTGACTGTATAAATTTCAGTTGGTCAAAAACACCCAGGTTGGCTCAAATACATGTTCGCAAGCAGTCCCTGTGCCCTTCGAGGACGTTGCTTTATTTAAATTCTCGATGAATTGTGTTCTTAATTTCAAAAGCTTGTTTTTTACTTCCTCCACATTTATTTGAGCATTTAAATTTAATAAGGCGTTTAACTCTTTTGCCAAACTTTCGTACGCAGCACGTTTTTTATTTCTGGTGTGATAATCACTTTGCCCTAAAGTACCGTAAACTGGGTATACTTTGCACCACTTTTTATGTATTTTATTTTGCAATTTGTAAATTATACAATTTCTTCAGCATTTTTCAATTTAAAATAATTACATTTACATTAGAAAATACAGTCTAGGGTAAATATGTTGTTAGAAGCATATACTCAATTGTTCTAAAAAATTTAATACTGGTGTACCTCACTTCCAATGTAACTTGCACCGCGTTATTTTTTCCTGCCTGAATAATATGAAACCTCAAACTGGTGCAAAGTTAGACCAGCTATGTCTTAATGTAAATATCTGTATACTATTTTAAGCTGATAAATTCATAGATCTTAGGGAAAAGGCGAAATTATTACGAACTTATGATATGACAATGCATTTGTTTGGGACAGCTCATTACAGATTTGAAATTCTTTGCTTTTTTATGGGAGGAAATGGGTAAAATAAAGGAGTCAATTGTACATTTAAGAATTTTATATTGAAAGAAGAACTAGGTACAAAAAATCTAACACACTTATATTTTTTAATTTCAGGCACATCAAAAAAATCCTCTGTTAGACTTCAAAACAGGTTTTTAATTATTTCAACAATCTCTTGTCTATATAGAATTTCATCTTTTTTTCAGGCCATTTCCATGTTTGATTACTTTTTTGCATTGCACTTACAACTGCTCCTTCTTCTGTTAATTCTGTTACTACTCCCGAATAGTAAGTTTCTTCATATTTCACAATAACATGGTCTCCCTTTTTTGCAGCAGTGTGTTTTTCAGGTGTGATTTGATCAGTTGCGGGAATTTCTTGGATTGTACCATAAGTACTGTTATCTTCAGAGCCAGATATATTTTCAAAACTTTCTGCTTCGAAAGAGCTCGCAAGGGATACTATGTCATCAGCATCCGAAACAGAGCTGCTGGTAGATGCTTTTCATTTCTTCTTGTTCTTATTGGAAACAGTGGCTTGTTCTCCTGGCAACGGCATCTTTGAGAGTTCAACATCTTCTAAAGATATGCTTCTCCCGGGTGGAACAGCCAATTTCTTTTTTCTTTGACGTGTTGTCGAGATGTCAGCACTCCGATAACTTTCCAACCTTTTAAGGAAACTTTCTCCTACTTCACTGCCTACCTCACTCTGTGTTGTATCTGTCAAATTGGTGATGGAAGGAAGTCTTTTTAGTACAGTTTCCTTGTTAAATGGGACTATACCAGTTTTCCTAAATCCAGATTTTATAGTTTCAGCTGAATTAGTAAAGTTTAATAAAGTTTCTTTTAATAAAGTAGGAAATGATTCTTTGGGAAAAGTGATACATCTTTTACCATTAGGTGTCTTTCGCCACTTCTCCAAAACGGTTCGCCACATCCCTTTTAGTGGACGGAAATAAGCAACATCTAATGGCTGCATAAGGTGCATTGAGTTGGGAGGCAAAGCTATAAACTTAATCTCATTTTGTTCACATAGTTCAATAACACGTGGATTGATGTGCGAACTTAAGCTATCTCCTATCAGAATTTTATAGCCTGTCTGTCGCCTTAGGATTGGTAACATGGTCATCTCGAACCAGTCTTGAAAAATGTAGGTATCAAACCACCCGCATCGTGAACGGTTGTATCTTGTTTTGGCTGGGCCACCATTTGTCCACAGGTCCCACCATTTTTCAGATTTATAGTTTACATAAGGAGGAGCAATATCACCATTACCATTACAGCAAAATATCACACTAATATTGGTTTTTGTGGAATTCATTATCCATTCCGGATATTTGCAACCCCTCCTAGTAATAATCTTCTTCTTACCAGGGTCGTCCACAAACCCAGTTTCGTCGTAGTTCCATATGTTACATGCTGGAATGTCCTTTATTTCTTCTTCAAGATTACGGAAAAACTCGTTTATCATCTCTGTATTCACTCCAGCACGCGATGTTTTTATGTTTTCACACAATCGCTGGGATAATTTATCTTTATTCCTCTTCAAAAATGACAGCGCCCATTCTTGCCTAAATTGTTTATATTTTACAACGTTTTACTATATTGAAATCATTTCTTACCAGGTAAATTTTCTTTAAATCTTGTGCAATTTCATCCTTTTCTGTCTAAATAATCTTTTGTGATACATCGAAGATCAAATTGGTCAATTGGGAAGCCAAAGTCACTCATTGCTATAGCATGATTTATAATTGCAGTTTCTTCATCATCATGTAATATCCGTGGATAACCAGGTGATGCATTATGTTGGTTCTTTAATTTGTAGTTGAGTGTTCTTTGTGGAATTTCAAACTCTGATTCTGCTTTACGTTGGCTAATTTTTCATCTTTCAGAAGCTGTAGAACTCGATCCAAAGTTTCAGGGGTGTAGTCACCGGTTTACGGACGTTTCGCCCCCGCCGTTTCGCCCCTAACCGTTTCGTCCTCGAAGTTTTACCTCTAGCCTTAACCAGCTTCAGCTGTTTCAAATTGCACCACGAGGAGGTAGCTAGTAGGATTTCTGCAACCATTTTTAAATTTTTTATCCAAGAAATAAGAAGTATGTCGCAATATCACCTCGTGTGAAAAAAATCGTTGAAGATTTTGAAAATCGTCAAGTTATTGATTACTTACGTGGCATTGCGTACAACTTTGAATTTGAATTTATTCCGGTTACACGGAATATCGATGTTAAAAGAATTATCTTTCTTTATATGTATCTACTAAAACATTTAAAAAAAACACAAACAAAAACCAATAAAAATAAAAAAAAATTAAAACACAAACACAAAAAAAATAAAAAATATAATAATAAAAAACGGTTGCAGAAAGTCTACCAGCTACCTCCTCGTGGTGCAACTGGAAACAGCTGAAGCTGGCTAAAGCTAGAGGTAAAACTTCGGAGGCGAAACGGTTCGGGGCCGAAACGGTTCGGGGGCGAAACGGCTGGGGGCGAAACGGCGGGGGCGAAACGTCCGTACCCCGTAGTCACCATATCGACGGGCACCTAACTTCCATTTATGATGGCGAGGCATGTTTTAAATTCGATATTAAACTATCTATAAATAAACACAAAAATTATAAAGTTTACTTTGCACCATTGTGCTAATACTGTTGAAAATGTGCAGTTACGAACTTCAAGGAAAGTTGTCCACAAAGTTCCCGCGTTTTAATTTTGTGAGGTTACCTAGGTTATCATTTATATTTAACGAAATTAACAAAATACAATATAAAAGTGCATATACCTACCAACTCGCTTGTAAAACACCAAAATCACCACTATAATCGAACACAGTTACAACGAAGAAATTTTTGCGCAAATCTCCGAAGCTGTCAATTCTGTAGCAACCGTGAATATATAGGTAATGTGCATAAATCACTTTGTTAAGGAGAGACAAAACAAAGTTTCTAATGTTTCTCAAAATAGGGAAATTACCGCAGGTTCCGGTTTTTTGCAACATGTATACATAATTAAGGACTCTCCACAATACGATAAGTTTCATTGCTATTGCTAGTGCCAATGTCAAAAATACACTCAGTTACCTAGTTATGCCAACTAAAAAAAAACAAATTCATACTTACCTAGTTCTGTACATAATATTGAAGTTTAGAATAGACAAATACTTATTTTCAAAATGAAACATTTATTTCAAAAGAAATCTCAAACAGTTGTAATTACATTACTATTACAAAATAAATGGAACAAGATAAACTTACTATTGTAAAAAAAAGCAGAAACATATTAATTAAATTTGATCAGGATCTTCCTCTATTAAATCAGGATCTTCATCGGGAACATCCTCAGTAAGAAGATTTCTGTAAAAGTCTTGAAATACTTCATCTACAAGTGGTACAAGTTCAAGTAAGTTCTTTTTCTTTTTTATACTGATCGGTACTGGTCCATTGTAAATAAGGGGCAATGATGCAGGCAGTGATGGTTTTCCACGCCTTCGGTAATTTACAGTCTGAAATACTTCGTCATTATCGAGTGAATGTTTGTATTTTACTAAACCTATTTCCCTGGTATACTGTAGCCATTGAACTGGTTGCCACAAAAAATTTTCTCCATTATCATTCACCTTTTTTGAAATAAATGGACCTTTTCCTTTCGAAAGGCTGTTAAACTCGAGGAAATGTTCTCTTTTCATTACAAACACTTTAAATGGGTTTTTCTTCCTACACGATCTCACCAACTGATACCAGTCATTAGGATGGTTAATTTTCAAAGTGGTTTTCTTTTTAGCACGCTCTATTATGGCGTGGTCGGTATCACATTCCATGTGAGTATGGCCACTTACGAGAAATTTATGATTTATTTCCTTGAGATTGGGACATTTAGTCATAGCAACATTAAACATAAACGCCACATGTTGGTTTTTGTTTTGCCCTCCACATGTATCGGAGTAGAATGTGACTTCTTCTACGACAGAGGGAACACCTATTAGAAGCTGGTACAAACATGAAGCGATTTGATTTCCACCTCTTTTACTAACTGTTTCGTCCACATAAAACATGTTGCTTCATTGGAAGCCAAATCATGCACTGTAAGATTATATGTCCACTGTTGGCGCAAGTAAAATACTTTACCAGCAGTTAGATGAGGCGTTGGCAAACATTGTTGGAGATCAAAAGCAAAAGCTCGTTTTTTCCCATCAGCTCTTGCTATTTCCTTGTCATTCTTTTTGCAGTTATACGCATCTTCTGCAAGTTTATGATGTTTATCTCTTTCCATTACTAAAATGCTTCTGGAGGCATCATCAGCAGCTTTTAACTTCGCATCAAGTAAATCGCATGTATAACATGTGTCTTGTTTAGGTTTCTTAAATGTAAGATTTAAGTCATGGAAACATTTGGAGTACAAAGTTAAAGAAATGGGAGGCTCATTTGATTCCTTGTACAATTCATACATTTTGAGATTGTTAAATCTGAGGAGAGATACTTTTTTGTTGATCTATTTCTGCAATAGTGACTTTCATAGCTAGGAAAAGAAAGAATATGTGTTTTTGCCTCTTCAATATCAACTGCAGTTCTTTTACATTTTGGAGGTGCCTTACCACGTGCGTCGGATAAAATAATTCCACAAGAAGATTGTTTCTTTTTTTCAGCTACAAGTTCTACAAAACCTTAGTTTCGCCTAAAATTCTGCAAAAACATTCTTTACATGTCGGTTGTTTGATTTTATTGATAATTATTCATACGAATATGAATATTCTCGAATTTTTTTTTCTCGCCTTGTTTTGCCGTTTTCTTAGGGTTTATGTTTATGAGTGAACCAACATAGCTTGCCGTTTATTGCGACTACCCATATTCCAATATTCAATAAAACAGTTTTTACGATGTTCATATGTAAAACGTTCTGCACATTTCATTCTGCATAATGACAATTCCTTCATCACTCTAGAGTTTACTGTTTTCCTTTTTCTGTAATGTAGGACTTCCCAGTATTTCTTAACTTTTTGCTTTCTTCTCGTTCTTTTCTAGTACGTCCCTTTTTCTTGTTGGAGCTTTTATTTGCAATATTATCTCCACCACTTTCAAAGCTATCCAAATGGTGCGGATTTCCTGTAATTAATAATTGTATCTATTTTAAAAACTAGAAATGTCACAGTTAGACTTATTCTGCCCTCCTTAAGTAAGAAGGGCGTATCTGCACTTTTAGTAATTTGAGATATTAGGGTTTTCTGCAAAAGTGTGTGCCACGCTTATCTTTTACAATATAGACTTGAAATTTTGCATATTTATGTAACTTTATTAGTAAAATTGATTGCCCTTACTTATTTTGTTATAATGGAATCAGTTGTGTAAGAAATGTTAGATACGGTTTATTAGGTTATTGTTAGCCGCACTAATGCTAAGCAAAAAAGGCGTAACTGCACAAATTTTAATTCTATTATAATAAAATACATCTACATTTAACAAGATTGTAATTTTTATTATTGTATTACTTAATATTGTAAGTAGGTATTTAACAAAGTATTTTTAAGCAAAATTTTAATAGTATTAAATGTCGTCTTCTTCATTTTTCCCAATGTCTTCATTGATGGGAAGAGTTTCCCAAAATTTTAATCTGGTTTTGGGTAAAATGGAAACTAGTTTTGCAAGAAGAGTGAATTTCTTTCTTTTGTTATACCTCGCGCTTTTTGCTTGTTTTTAGGTGTTGGCATTTGCCCTTTATTATATTTAGCAGTTAAGAAGTTTAATTCAATGAAAGATGCGTCAAACGAGTTCCTGTATCTCATACTCTTTTTTTCCCTTTCAAATATCAGTTGCACCATGTTTTGTAAATATGGTCTAGGTTCCAGTTTATTCAATTTGTACTGAGAACTGAAATCTACCCAGTTTCTGAAATCTTCTAGTTTCATCTCCTTCACATAACCTTTCTTGCATGCATTTTCGACACATTCAATAAAGTGGTTAAAGTCGTACACTTTCTTTTTTTTTTCTTTAGTTGCATTTCCACCTGGTGGTGAAATGAATCGGCGGACATGAAGGTGTGTCCAGGCTCGAAATATTTTACTTCTAATGTTCTTAAATTGACCTCGTCAGAATTGACAATGTATACGAAAAACGAAAGAAGAGCCCAATTTTTGTTCTGAGCTGAACAGTTGTCCAGCCAAATAACCATTTTCGGTGTATGGCGAACTTGTAAAAAAAATTTAAAAAAGTAGATATATCTTCCTTCTTCCTGCCAGACACACCTTCATGCCATATGAAAGCATACGGTTTCAGTCCAATATTATTTCTGACTGGGATAAACGATTCATTAAATGCTATGATCCTGGGTGTGAAAATGATCTCTTTATACATGTCACAGCGAGGAAGCATAATGACCTGAAATTATAAAAATAATTTAGTAAATAATATCAATTGAACTTTCTGTATGTCACCTTTTGTAAGTCTGCGGAATAAATCATATCTTTACTATCTCCATCTCTAGCATATTCTTCCCTTGCTAATGTATACTTCTTATAGTGTAATTTCCATGTTTCACAATTGCCGCAGTTGCATTTAAATTGTCTTTTCTATGAGAAGTACTTTCTTCGTGTAGTGAAAAGCTTTCGCACGCCCAACACTCTTCATGCCCTAACTTCACAAAGCTGATACTTTTAGTTTCAACAGCTTTGCGGTATAATTCGTAAGAGATGTTGTACTGTGGATATTGACTTATGAAGTTATTGTGCATAGATGTTATTGACATATCAGTAGGCAAATAACGCCTATTTGGAGCATGTTCCCTTCTGTAGTGGGAGATTGCCGTGTTAAAAGATTCTATATGTTCGTTGATGACATTAACATCAAATTTATTATGAGCTGGTTTCTTTCCTCGTCCATCGGGTTTAGCAACAATTTGAGAGGAGTTAATGCTGGACAGAACATTTCGAACTACTTTATCATTTTTTTTACTGAAGCCCAATGTAGCTAGAAAAAATGTTTTGCACACGAAGTGAGAATCACCTAATTTACATTTTAGAAAGTGATGGTAGGTACGGTTTCTTCTTGAATTCTCAGCCACCGTTCGCCTTTTTACCAATGCAGTTCTACTGTGATGCAAGATAAAGTTCCTTTGTTCATGGCGACTTAGAGCCCAAAACTGTTCATTGATGTTAACTTGTCTTTCCTTACAGATTTTTGTAGAACACTGTTTTTTGCATTTATCTTCGCACCCTGGTTTTACTTTATGGTCTTCGGCTAATTTGTTAATTTTCTTCATTTTCCTTTCTCTTACAGTTTCGTCAAATGACTTCCTTTTTCTAACTTTACCATTTTTTGTAAATAATTTCGAGTATTCTTTGGCATCAGCTTTTTGTAGAGCATTTCCAGAATGTTGTTCACTAAAGATGTAAGGAAAGCTTCTGTGTCATTCGTCTTAATTACGTTCAAGGGGAGTTACTCGAATCTGAGACAGAATCATTGCTGTTAGAAACATTATTCTCACTATCATAGTCACTCAAGGAAGGTTCATAATTTTTATCGGCAACAGAATCATCATCCATGTCTGAACAGGTAATTTCTTCCTCTTCACCAATATTCATAGCAGTCTCATGAACAAAAATCATATTGTTTTCGTTAATAGTCATGTCATTTTTGTCACTAATAAATTCAGTAATAGATGGTTGCTCAATTTGCTGCACAATCACTTTGGAACATTTTTACATTCCTCCATTTGTTCAAGTGCAAGGGAAACCAATCGCTTTCCCCTTGACGACATAATCTAAAAGCATTATTAATTATTCTTAACTTCCTTTTAGTTTCACATTATAATTGGTGCACTTAACCTTACATTGGATATTCAATAATAAGTCCAATAATTTGAAGATGTAAAACATAACATAGTGCGACTTAGTATGCCAAAACAACGACCTACAACAGTAAAACTTAAACTTACCTCTTTCTCTTCATCCACTGCTTTAAAACACACGTTTATCAATCACCTTTTACAATAATTAATAACAAGCAGTCAGTTGCTATTCGCAATAACCAATAATTATTTTCATTAGTATTACACTCGTCATTATTCTCATACTCGTCGTTATTGGAATCTGTAACATGTAAAAAGCAAAGTGGTTCAAATCCCAACATTTCGATATTGTTTACCAAATTTAATGTTAAATTACTGCTATTAGCGTATTACAGCTTATAAGAAGCTGATACGTAAACTATTTTACAGTCCCTTTCATACAAAATAAAAACTTGAATAAACTTAACCTCACTTACCTTCAATACAGCTAACATACTCCTGGTTTAATGGCTTTGAGATTTCTCAACAGATTCCATACTATTATCTTCTGTTATACTTTTAATAGCTAGATCTACCATTAATTTTGCACGCTTAGACATGTTATTATAAACAATTCACAACACAGTAAATCAATTTACACTGACAACATGAACATAACCCCAAATATTATGTTGCAATAAGTAGGTAACTACAGACGTAAAACATATTTTTCGACAACATTTGTGTTAATAATTACGTAAGTCGACTTGCATAGTTATTCACGAATTAAGAATTAAAATTTAGTATGTGAATATTTGAATAGGTAGAGTTACATTATTATTCACAGTTGAAACCGTAGTAGTTTCGATTAGGTATCTCTAGTTGCCTGGCCTTGCAGATCAATATTTGAGATATCTAAGTATTCCCATTACTGTATTATGTGTTGCATATGGGATACAAGATACCTACTTATTCACAATTGTAGATTTTAGTACGAGCATTGTGGGTATGCAGATATCTAGTTTTTCACAATTTTTCGACTTACCCATGTATTCACGGTTGCTACAGAATTAACCACCATTACAGAAATTAGCTAAAACTAGAACCACAATTTGTGTAAAGACTTACAATTGTTTCCATAGGTGGCGACACATCCCAATGAAAGATGTGCAAAATTCGTTTAGGTAGTGATGGCAGAAAATACAGAAATAATTTTTATTGTTCAAAAGCTGCAGTGGTGCAATTTATCAACTGCAGGCGCAAAGTATACCCAGTTTACGGTATATAAAACAGGGTAGTTTTCATTCAATTGTATCAGTAATTGAATTTCTTCTCTTTTCCACTGCCGCATTTTTAACATAAATTTGTTATGTGGTTTGCCGGTACAAGTTTTTTGCAGAAACGGACTTCTAAGACATTGTTTGTCTCTTTCTAATACACGTGAATGTTAGACAGAGAAAACTTGTAACGTCACTGTATCAGAAGTTGTTGTTCGTGTAAATGGCTCTTAAGAACATGTGTGTCTTCGCCAACAACTATTGCAAAATGAAACGTAGAGAAAACGCTCTTTGACGTTGTTACTATTAGCACATCTGCATCTTCTGTGGGTTGCTTGATCGTGAAGTTCGCAGCTTCAAATTTTAATTTTAACATTTCAAGCATGCAATTTTTGTTTCTGTCATTGGCTAGAAATTTGTTCACCGAAGTATGTATCCCTGAGCTTCGGAATCGCTCCTCGTATTTCGTACCTCGGTCTTCAGAATTTTCGTGAAATCCGTCAAATACGATGTATACTTTGATTGAACGAATTCGACGTAATTATTACAAATGGACGAAGGTAATATCACTAGGGCATTGCTTAAATGGTTTGTACAGCGTAGATTTAACGCACTTGCGCATAATGCCTTGTTCGCTGAAAAGCGCTAACGGAAAGGGAGCAAGTTCGAATGTGAGTAAGTTTCGAAGTTCTTCATCATAGTTCTTTGTGATGCAGATTCTCTCCCAGTAAACCAGTTACATAAAATAGACGTCCCACGACCTCTTGAATTTGTTTGCATACAAAATATTACTTGTGGCAATGTACAGACTACGGCAAATAGATGTAATAGACGTAACATCTTATTCGGGTATGCACACCAATATGTAAACAGTTTACAGAAATTTTAGGTCGCAACAGATAACCTCTATTTTACGTAAAATTGTGAACATTACTAGGGAAGGCGTCAAAAATATGTAAATATTGTGAACATCCAGTCGACGTTCTTCAAAGGAACGTATTTATTATGTAGTGCTAGCAAATTATATTGGGACATTAAGTCCGCAATCGTTAATACTACTTAGCTTAACCAAACCACATTCTGCTATTTACCATGCCATGTAAAATATACATTAAAGTGCGATACTTATATATTTTGTTACAACCTGGCGGTACACAATATATCACTTAAAATAGGTTATGTGTTTTAAGAACGGAAAAAGATACTGTTGTGCTCCGCATCCAACTTCCCAATGCCTTTAACATCCTTGATTGTAGAAAATGAAAGCATTTATTTTCGACTTTAGAATCTTTTTATACCTACTTAAATAAAATGATGAGGGGTTATCTGTACATATTCTTTGTCCGATCTGCATCTATTGTATTAGACAAACGATAGCTACATTTTTGTTTGTGTACAGATTAATTTTAAACTTACACGCTATTGTAAATCTAATAATGTCAACATTTTTGTAATTTCTTATAAACTAGATGAAATAGTTGAAAAAAGAAGACAGACAAGAGTCTGCGAAAGGCACCTACCTATATCTAGAACGGCTATGGGTTCCTTCTTTATTTTGTTGGTAAGATATATTAATCGCCTTATATACAAGTATATTAAGACTTGACCTTGGATTTGTTACTCCGGCGTACGAGTATAGGTTTGTGACTTTCCACACCCCTATTGCGCGGATTCACAGGTATAACTTTGTGACACCGTATATTTTAAAGTGAAAACAGCATGGGTTGCCTATCTTCTAATTTTTTGTGTGTGGTTATTTCAGATGGAAGAAGTCGGGCTTATGGTAGTAGTAGTTAAATGGGTTGCATATCCACAGTTTAGAAATATTCTGCAACGAGCATACAACCCATTCTTCTACCTGCGTAATCATTAGTCACCGCCGCACCACAGTATATTTACACATTCAGTAGGGACACGACGGTGTCGGCGCCTTTGATGTTTTCTTACCAAGTTTCTAACAGAATAACGGTGCTGGCGGGCCTTCGTGAATAATGCCATAGATGGCGCAATGTTCTCTGCCGCGTTTTATTCGAATACTGAACTTCTAAACATATCGCATAACACTTTATTTTGAGATATGAATGTACCCTTTTTTCACGAAACGAGTAGTGAATACTACTATTTACTATACGAATATAAAAAATGTACGTTTACATTGCATAAAACAAAAATTACAAATTTAATTTAGAATCTGACACTTCTTGGCACACTAATTGCGTTGTAAAATATATATAAAATTACAGAAAAACTGGACATATCACCTTTTTAAGTGAAACGAAATGGACCTAATTGCTTAAACTTTATTAGCTAATAAAACATGATTGCGAAATGTTTTGCCAGAAGCTCTTAAATTATACTGCTTTTTGTATATTCATCTTTTCAAAATTACTTCAGTTTCAGAAGAAATTGTTATATCTTGTGGTTTTAATGGTAAATCTGTAAATGCAGTATTAAAAATGTACCAAAGAAAGTGCAGGCACTGCAGGTTGCTTTTAATAGTCTTCGCCTAGAAGAAGTTACTCCAAAACAAAAGTCTTCAAAATGCAACCTATAAGCGACACCTCTTTTGCATTTTCATTATTTATCTGTATTTGTTGAATAAATATACGCACACCGGGGTAAGTGGAACCGCAAATTTCCATAGTTGAAATTTGATTAATCACAAATTATTCAATTTACTTTCGACTTTGATCAAATTTGATGTGTTAGTTCTCAGACATATTAGCCATCTGTGTGTAAAGTATTACGACCAACTGTTTTACAGTTTCAATGTAAAAATGGAAAAAAAATTTTTTGAATCTAGGGTACACTTACCCCATTGTTTGGGGTAAGTGTAACCCACGACTGATATTATCATAAGAAAGCACAGAAATGTGGATGGGGCAAGTGTATATAATTAAGTACACATTCTGTCACGAAAAATATTTATTACAGAAAATAGTTAACTCAAAACAACTTTTATTTAGCCAATATTATATGTATCAAATGAAACGTCAAATATTAATTTGCCTCGTTTATCGACAGTTGGCGGCGGTAAATGTTTAAAAACCTCTTCTGGTCGAATTATGCTCTTGTCCTCAACGTTAGGCCAATAAAATGTAGAAGTTGAACGAATCCTCCTACAGAATTTTGCTTCCAGGCACTTTTCCGTTTCAGTTAGCTGTCCGACGTACATTTTAATCTTTTTATTATGACAAAATTTAGCAATAATCCAGTCCCCCATTTCCACCATAGATACGTCTTTGGACATAAAATCAACAAAATCATTTTCTTTCTCCATCTCCATACGCTCATCTTCGACCTCCACTTCATCTGAATCGATTTGTAATTCTTCGAGATTTTCACTGTAAGTGCTGTCGTTGCTGTCTTCTTCAATGTGAATAATTTTTTTCTTCTGTTTCTTTACTTGCTTAAATGGCTTCTCACTCGCTTTTCTTAGCTTAGCGATGGCCTCCACCGAAGTTATTACTTCGGCACCCCCGCAAATTCGTTTTCTTCCAGTAGTTGTTCTTTGTGTTTGTTTCACCTGTTTCAAAAGCAATTCTTCGAAAGAAACACTTCGAATATTTGAAGTTCCAGATGCACTGCCCTCTATACAGACTCCCGAAGCCTTGCCATCAACATCTTTTGCACAGCCGTCTATACAGACTCCTGAAGCCTTGCCATCAATATCTTCTGAACCATCTATTCCACCTCTTGGAGTTTTACCATTAACAACCCATGCAGAAGATGTTGATGGCATGTCTGTGAGAGGCTCATCAGATGGCAGAGTATTCGTCGTTTCTTTGTCATTCTGAAAGCTGCACCATCTTCGGTATTTTTGTGGTTCATAGCTTTCTGGTGGAATAACTGTATCGCAATATGGAACAATGCCAGCCTTTGCAAAGCCGTTTTTTATAATTGCAGTATCTAGGTTTAACCAAATTTTTGAAATAATAGTCGAGAAGTTTGATTTTGGTAATTTTACTCCATAATTTTTCCTTTGCTACTTTATAATTTCTTCGTCCCACTTCAGTTTTAGGGGTTTGAAAACACTAAGGTCCATTGGTTGAAGAACATGGCTCGTATGCGGCGGTAGTTTCAATATAACCACGTTCTCTTGAGCAGCTTTTTCAACCAGGGAAATGCCAATATGCGAACTATGTCCATCGTAGATTAAGATGATTGGTCTCTCATGGGACGTGTTTTTTATAAAACTATTTATGAAATAGTTTTCGAAAGTCTTACTTTCCATCCACTCATTTTTGGTAGCTGCGTATGTCATACCAGTATATTCTTGGTCTTTCCCTGCCATCCAAGAATCCCATATATTTTTCCCCTTGAAGACAATCAGTGGAGACAACTTTTCCCCTGCAGCGTTAGCTCCCATAAGTACAGTTATATTTTCCTTTCCCGGACCGCTTGTTGCCCTATGAGCAGCAGTACCTTTCTCTCCAACAACTTTTATTCGACTGGGATCCAAACAAAAACTGGTTTCGTCGATGTTATAGATTTTGCAGGAGGAACATTAGCGGTGACTTCCTTTAACAATTCAAAATAAGCAGAAATGATGAATGGGTCTATACTTCGTTTACGTGCAACTTCAACGCTTTGGGGTTTCTTCTGACTCAAGTTAAAAGTTTTTTTAAACCTCATGAAATAATCATCCCCTGGTACTCCATCTTTAAACGGTGTTGGGATATGATTTTCTTTGACATAACTTGCTATGGTATTCAACACCTCTGTCTTTGAGAGGCCGAAACCCCACATTTCCATCGTCTTGATGCAATTAGCCATTTTTTGCTCTTCTTCATATGGAATAGCAGTTGCTCTACCTCCGGTTTTACTTTTGACTCCCCTTTGCCCATGTACGTGCTTATATAATGTTGGCTTTGGTATGTTATATGTTTTTGCTGCCCTGTATATAGTTAACTGTCCACTTTTAACTGAATTTATTGCCCCATTCAAATCTTCTTTGGAATAGGGTGGCGGATCTTTCTTCCGATTATACGTACGCACCATCCCTATAACAAATGATACAAGACCCTCTTAAAAATAAAGCCTACAATGATAAAAGTTATTAGCAAACGGTCGAAATGTGCCCAAGAATATGACTGGGGTAAGCGGAACCTAGACAGGGTTACACTTGCCCCAACGAGATATTTTCTGGGGCAAGTGTAACCCACGCAGGTTTCAATAAAACTGATAAAAATATCACTTCTGTACTGCAGTCATATCTTAAACAACGCATTGGTAAGTACTTACTGTGTATAATATGAAACTGGCTTCCAAACACTCGAAATTATTAATAATAGTTCACGTGTTGCACGAGGTCACTATGCTACCAAAAACTGCACACATCCGAACAATTGCGTCTCCTCGAGTAAACTGGCGATGTAGCGTTACAATCGCACTCTGCGCTTGTAGTTGATGGTAGTAACATTAAAATCCACTAGATGGAGCAACTTTAAAATTCGTATTTACAAAAATAGCGGGAATGGGTTCCACTTACCCCGAAAGTACACTTACCCCGGTGTACCTTACATCTTACATATTA